>JAFIDM010082451.1:17275-28879 GCA_023159025.1 Thereuonema tuberculata | reverse complement strand
GGCATAAAAATGAGATATTAATGGGATTAGCAGTGGAACCTTTCTCTTGTCACCCCTTTGAGACCCAGGCGGCTGTCAGAGAGAGAGGTCCGACTTTTCACAGAGCCATCATGAGATGGGGGAGTTCATTCATCATGGGTAGCTCGAACTCTTTGAGGCCGAGCGTTTGGCAGGAGGAGGAGAGGAGGCTCCCACGGGTCGGACGAGTTCACCGCAGTTCTGAGAGGGAAGGAAAGAGACAATGGCTTCATTTTGGGTCGATGAAGTCAAAAGGGGACCCGGCAGTAGGGATAGGTAAGGGGTGATATAAAAAGGAGGGGAGGAAAGAAAGGAGATGTGTAACAAGTTTTGATGACGTCACGGCCACATTCCAACTCTCACTTCCTGATTTACTGGCACGAAAGGACCAAAGAAGGGAGACAAGAATTCGGAAATCTTCCGAAAATACTGAAAAAAAAAAACAAAGTTCGCTTCGTGAACGAAACATTATCTTGGGTTAGAAACGGAGATTCTCCCGATTCCAAGACGCCGTTTTTTTTCCCATTCTGTCAGTATGGTGGGATAGCAACCGAACAGGTTCTACTAATCTGGCCATGGCTTTTGTTTCATAGATAATCGAGGTGTACAGTGGCAGGTTAACAAAACTGATGAATTAGTTGACCCTCGGGGTTCTATTAGGGGAGGTATCCAACATCGACGGAAATTCGACCGATATAACCTATCGTCTGGGCAAAGATTTAAACTCACTAAGTTCAAGGAAAATTACTATTCCAAGTCCATAAATTAGGCCTAATTACTATGTAAAGAGACATAGTTTTTCCATATTAATTATTTAAATATTACGCTACGATATTTGAATTATATTAAATTTATAAATAAAACTGTTTTCTGAAACCAATAGAATTGTAACCAAAAGGTTACAATTTCGAAATTACGTAATGAAGTTTAAAACACTTTAATATAAGCTTATACGTAAATATCTTCAATAATTTGAAATCTAATTTCTTACTCCTGAACTTGAACAAATTTGACGGGAAAGTCATATTGCAGACTCACTTCTGACACTGTCTACTAAACATCGTCTTCTATTGAATAACTTTACATTCAACAGCATCCTCAATTATCAAAATGGAGGCAACGGCTTTATTTTAGATTTAAAGGTTTCTAGGGGCGCCCAAACGCTTGCTTGCATTTTTTTCTTTTTTATTTAATTGCAGCCCTAAAGAGTGAATGCAGATTGATTAAGTAAATCAAGTACAAATTCAAAAATTAATTCAGTTAACAGTTTTGGTAATTTTATCTAAGTACTTTCGTAAAAAAATGTATCAGTTTCATCGTAATAAGCTATTATAAAACATTACAATAAAAACAAAAACGTACATAAATAAGGATTCACTGAGTTGTTTTTTTAGTATTTTTGATATCGGGAATCCAAGACAGACTTTTTCATAACTGTCATCAGTTGGATTCGCCCAGTATCTACAGTTCAGTGAACTCATAAGACATATAACAAAATATAATTCAACAAAACAACAGCCCTTCTATTAAAATACATCAAAATATAAATATAAATTATTATAAAAGGGTTATCCTGTCTGTCATTCTGTCATAAGATTTTCAGTTTTTCTAATTTTGTGACCGAAGAGATAGATTGGTCATCAAATGGATAAAATCTTTATAAAACAAACAAAATGCTACAAAAATCTTTCGAAAAAAGTTTTTGGTTTCCAAGATTTCGCATTTTAAAGGGTTTTGACTTTTTCTCAATTTAAGCGAAAAGTATAAAAGTTGAAAGAGAACGTTGAGAAAATGTTGGCATTAGAAAGTTCTATCGAACGATATATCACACATTAACAAACGTTTCTGCGTTTGCAAGATACATGCAAAAATATGATTTTTCGCTTTAAATTTTTGGTGCCAACCCGCAATACATCCAAGTTATCCCGAGAAGGCCACAACTGGCTGGGAAGTCGTATATTCTCCGACGATATCAACATTAATATGCTAAATAAATAAATTTGTTTTTTGAATGGTATATGCAAGGGTTCCGGAGCGAAGCGACGGTACCCGGCTAGTTAAGAATAAAACAGGCCAATCAATTAAATCCGCTAGCAGACACTTATTAGTTTGTAAAGGATTAATTATGTTATTGCTGTTTTATGTATTTTTTTTCTACACTTAATCCTTTATAAGATCAGTGTCGGCAAGTGGGGATTAATGATTGGCCTATTTTATTCTTAATTTATATTTTGATGTTTTTTAATAGAAGGGCTGTTTTTTTGTTGAATGTTGTTTTGTTTAAATGTCTTCTGAGAACACTGAGCTACTGGTTGAATCAATACTGATTGAGTCCGACTGTTGACGGTTTTGAAACCAGAAACAGTCTGACTTGGATTCCAGGTATCAAAAATGCTAAAAGTAGCTCAGTGAATCTTTATGTTACGTGCGTTTATGTTTTTATTCTGATGTTATTGTGAGTTAAGCAAGTTAGTAGTTATCAGCCCGCAAAATCGGGCGATCCAGTTGCTCATTTGCATATCATTTGCATAATCCAAAATATTTGCGTATTCGGGCGATCCAGTCGCTCATTAGCATATTTTTTAGCATAAAGGTCAGGTGACTGAGGGTTTTTCCGGTCATGTGACCAAACATTAGAATATCATTAGCATAGTTCATTTGCATAATTAAAAAATCTTTTGCGTAACTTTTACATAAAGGTCAGGTGACTGAAGGGTTTTTATTTCCGTTGCCAAAGGCTTAAAGGTTGATTGATATTATTTTATATAATTATTAATATTTAATTTGCATATTATTAATGCCCAAACGGTTAAATTATCGAGTAATATATAAAATTTCTTGATTTTTTTGTAGAGAATTGAATGGTATCTGTGAGAAATTTATTTTTCCTTTGTGGTAAAATTAAATTAAAATTATCTTCAAGGCTTTGAAATATTTTTTATTTGAAACTGAAAGATAAAATATGTTCATTGTTATGTGACGTCGAGAGCTGAAACAATGGAAGTGTTGGATACGGAACTAATGCGTGTGTTCTGTTGTTAAAAGAGGATTGCTAAAGAAATGGCGTTACGAAAACAAGCGGATATTAGCGCTGATGCTAATTTATGTAATGGATAATCGGATGAGTCCAAATCCGATATTACAATAGATTAAGCTTGTGTGTATTATCTCATATTCGATTAAGAGGCTGATAGTCTTTAGAATTAAAAAAACAGTTAGAATTATTTAATGGTTTAAAGATAATTTTCTATAATAGTAACTGGCTAAACCTAACGGATGGAATCCCTGAAAGAGGATTTAACTTGGAGAGCGACCACAGTAACCGATGACCTAACGATTGAAGGGAAATCCAGTAAGGTAGTATCATCGCAGTTAACGTTAGCTGATGAATAAACTAACGTATCAACGCTCACAGTTAATGTAAGTAACTGTTCATTTTATCACATCCATCCCGGAATTTGGAAGGCAGCCAACTCGCAGAAGAATCGAATACTTAAGATGAAGAATTTTATGAACAAGCTTAAATGAAAGTTAAAGAACTTTAGTATTAAACACAAAACACAAATGGAAATATTGTTCGTACATTGCGTAACTGATAACGTTATTCATTACATGTAAAATAAGTGACGCTGGGATTTATTGAAATCGAAAGGTATTCAACTTAAGATTAGTGAAAGACAATTTCAATGAAAGTAAAGAACTATTAAGTTAAAGTGTTTATGTTTTTCATACAAGACTATTTAAGATGACTAGTAAAGGATTTTACTATTAAAGTATTGAGTTAACATGAATCAGAAGAAGTTAATTTAACTTAGTGATTTATTACAACATGATCCAGTAAACACATACATGATGAATAAGGTATACAATTGTAACCATACAAGTGTAAGGACAAATTGAACACTAGAGAGTTCAGTGCATTGAGTATTAATGCAGTATGTTGAGTTTCAGTACAATTCACATTTGGTGAAAAACCATTTATTCAAACACTTGTAATTTTTAATCGTTATTGATGAGAGAACTTTTGAATGAACCACTACGCAATAAAAAATGAACTTTAGTTAATGGGAGATCCATTTAAATGAACTTTGAACTATTTGACACAACTGTATCAAGTATTGTAGTTATTGAATTCTATAAACATGTTAATTCTATTCCAGTTTACCGCTTCTTTATTTCTTACTTCATGTTGTAACCTTGCTCTGCTAAACCCAGTACATGCAAATAATTTTACTAAACGCTATTTGAAAATATGCTATCAGGATTTAAGACAACTATTATTATTATTAATCCCACAGTATCATTTTTAATTCTTCCTAAGTTTACTATTAAGAAATAAATGGATTAAGTGTCTTTAATAGGGATTTTTTTTTAATTTACTATTTGTTGTTGTCTGTTTCTTAATGATAATGTTTTTTAAATAAGGAAGTGACGTTGTGAACTAAATATTTCATGTAGGAACTTGTCTGATGACGTTTTTTCTAACATGTCAGAACATGAATTGAAAGAAGTACACACAGACACAAGAATTATCTTTTTTTGATTTTTTATTACATTATAGGGAAAAAAAAGAGGTTACATGAATAGTTTTTTAAATATTAATAAAGAATCATCTTCTTTTTCTTTGGTAGGCAGCAGGGTACAGCAAATCTGGTTCGGCAAGCACTGTTCGTCATTGTTCCAAAAACGATTGTTGGTTCTTGTGCGAACCAACTAGTCTTTGAAATGTTTTCGCACTAATCTGCAAACTGTCAAGTCGTTTAAGGGGGGATGTATTCTTGTGTCCTTGCAGTGGGAGGTATGTTGTGTTGTTTGATTCCAAGTGCCCGAATGGTTCCCTGTGCGGCACAGTAAAGTGTTGTATGTATGTCTTCTAATGTTTGGATGTTGTCAAGGTGTTGTGGGATAGTGTGTGTGTTGAGATGGTATATGACTGTGGCGAGTTGTTTTGATGTGTGTAATTTGGAGAGTGGTGGCCTAAGTGTGGGGTCTGTGCCTGTGTATTGTGCGAGTGCAGTGTAGAAATGATCATGAGCTGCACGTAATATTTCATTAGTTGTATTGTTGGGGCATGTGTACTGAGGGGTAGAGATTGTTTCTGTGTTTTCCATAATGGTGTCTTCTGGTGGGGTGGGGTTTGGTGTCCTGTGGTTGGATTCAGCGACTTCTTTAATTTGTGCAAGTATGCATGGGAGAATAAGATTGTTTACTACAATTGAACGTCGCTGATCCGCTACCCGCTGTTCGCTAATATTATTATTATTATTACGTTTGCATGTTTCAAACCTTGGGTTTCCCCAGCAAAAACAATATGGCGGGTCAAGGACCAAAGCACATACTGCCAAGTGTAAAGATGTGTGCAAGAATGATTAGGGATGTGTGCTTGTGTCCATAAATTTCCTAACTATGCGTGTAGTGTTGAGTACCACAGCCTTCTGCAGTTGTGCGTAAGTGATTTTGTGAAGTCCTAGTGTGCTGAGACTGTGGTGCAATGTGTGAGGCACCAGACCAGTGGCAGACAGAACGATGGGTACAACACTTATTATTATTATTATTATTATTATTATTATATCGAAAAAGTTTCAAACCATGGGATTCCCCAGCTAAGACAATATGGAGGGTCAAGGACGAAAGCACATACTGCCAAGTGTATTAAAAAAAAAAAAAAAATTGGAAGAATATTAGGGATGTGTGCTTGTAACTATAAATTTCGGAACTATGCGTGTTGTGTTGAGTACCACAGTCTTCTGGAGTTGTGCATAAGTGTTTTTATGAAGTCCTAGTGTGCTGAGGCTGTGATGCAATGTTTGAGGCACCAGACCAGTAGCGGACAGGATGATGGGTACAACACGTACTCGGTCCTGCCTCCACTGCTTCTGGAGCTCGTGTGCTAGGTCTGTGTATTTACTTATCTTGTCATCGTGAGTTTTCTGCATGTTCTTGCTGATGGGAACTGCAATATCAATGAGATAGGTCTGTTTGTTGACCTTACCAACAAGTGTAATGTCAGGTCTATTGTGATGTATAGTTTTGTCTGTGTGAATGGGACGGTCCCAGTATAGCTTATGTGAGGGTGACTCTAGTACGCTTTGTGGTGTATACTTGTAGTATGGGACCGTGTTCTTAATAAGTGAGTGTTTGTGTGCTAGCTGTTGATGAACGATCGATGCTACCTGATTGTGCCTTGACAATGGCTGAGTGGAGTGAGGAGTGTTGTGCTCTTTGGTGGAAGTGTTCCCTAAGTGTGTGTACTTGTTTTTCGTGTAGGGTGATGAGATTGATGAGTCTCCTCCCTCCTTGCGGGGAAGAGTCATCCTTTCCATAGCGGACTTGGGGTGATGCATGTTGTGTTTCGTGAATGTAGTGCGTGTTGTGCGTCGTAGTGCTTCGAGTTCAGTGTTTGTCCATGAAATTATGCCGAACGAATATGTTAGTGTGGGGACGGCAAAAGTGTTAATGGCTTTAATTTTCTTTCTGGCATTGAGTTGTGTTTTGAGGATGTTGTGAACGCGAGCACAGTATGTTTTCTTGAGTGCGTTTCGGATGTTTGCGTTGACGCGCGCTTGCTGGAAGCCCAGGTACCTGTAGGTCTCTGCCTCTTCCATGGATTGGATGGCCAACCCATGGTCCAGTTCAAAACCCTCCAAATTCGTAGTCTTCCCGCGTGTTATATGTAGCTTGCGGCATTTGACGATTCCAAATTCCATCCCAATGTCTTTGGTGAACTGTGTTGTGACTTGTAGTAAATTAGTAAGTTGTGCACTGTTTGTGGCGTAGAGTTTAATATCATCCATGTAGAGTAACCTATGTGGGGTTGCTAGTCCCCCATTAGGCGCCTCCCCAGGTGGCGGATCGGGGAAGGCCCCCCAGATATGGGAGGTACCGGGGAAATAAAATACCCGGGGCGGACCAAAACTAGCACTACCCTTGGTTCTTGGGGCCCTTGGGTTAGTATCAGCCCCAATGTATAACAATGGATCTACATATTGCGGATAAATTGCCATGCGACCTGATTGGCCATCAGCGTGCTCCGACGTCCTGCATGGTCGGACATGGGAAATATGCTACTGCAGGAACAACCACAATAGCAACATGGAATGTTAGAGGTCTCAACAGAGTTGGGAAATTAGCCAACGTTATGAGAGAAATGGAACGACTGAAGGTGGACATTCTTGGAATATCGGAGACCAAGTGGAAAAACGACACAGTTCAGGAATTTGTCAGCTCATTACCAAATGGAAAGGAGTATAGGGTCATGAGTAGTGGAGGGAATGAATCACTGAGAGGAGTAGCTTTTATAATTAATAAGAGAAAGGAACACGATGTACAAGTAGTGTACCGGAAAAATGACAGAATCATGGCAATTGTCATCAAGGCCACACCGAAACATATGATTCTGTTGCAAGTTTACGCCCCCACGAGTAATCATAATGAAGAAGAAATTGAACAATTCTACGAAGACATTGAATCAACAATCAAGGAGGTGGGCGGAATAAAAGGACGAGTACTTTGCATTTTGGGTGACTTTAATGCCAAGGTAGGGAATGAACGGAATTACCGGAGTGCATGGGTCCCTACGGCCTGGGACAAAGAAACGAACGTGGTGAACACCTACTACAATTCTGTACAGAAAACCGCCTTATCATCGGAAACACGTTCTACGAACAGAAGACATCAGCGCGTCATACCTGGGAATCACCGAATGGCGATTACAAGAACCAGATAGATTACATCTTGGTTAACACACGCTACCGTAATGCGATACGGTCGATAAAAGTTATGCCAAGCGCTGACTGTGGAAGCGACCACAGATTACTAAGAATGGTAATTCGTGTTCGACTAAAAAAATTAGATAAACTGGCTAATAAGAAAAGACTGAATTTTGAACAACTTACAGATTTAAACATACGGAATAGCTATAATGAGGAAATAATACGAATATTACAATCAAACGATTACGAGAGTCGGAACTGGGAAAAACTGGCAAATGCCATGGTGCAAGCGGCTGAAAAAATTATTCCCCCTCTTCAAACAACCAAAAGGCAGCCATGGATGACAAATGAAATCATCAAACTGATAGATCGCCGACGTAAATGGAAAAATCAACAAACAGCTGATGAGAGGTTGAAGTATAAAGAAATTGATAAGATTATTAAGAAGAAATGTTGTGAAGAACGAGAAAGATGGCTTAACAGCGAATGCGACAAAATTAGCAGTCTCGATGAGAGTCATAGGATAAGGGAAATGTACAATCGAATCAATTTGCTGAACGGGAAGAGGAAGCACACAACAACACGAGCAATACGGGACAAAAGTGGAACCCTCACAACCGATGAACATTCGACGGCAAAAAGATGGGTCGAATATCTGACTGAGCTTTATGACGATCCAGAAAGACCACACATGCCCGAGGTATCCCTAAAAGAGTGTGTGAAGGGACTGTTACCAGAAGAAATCACCAAAGTGTTACACTCGCTGCCAAATAACAAAGCAGCAGGAATGGATAGGGTCACAGCAGAGCTTCTAAAAGCCACCGACGGAGACATAAAAGAAAAAATAGTAAATACATTCATAGACATGTATCACAAGGCACAGCTACCAAAAGAATTCACAAAATCCAGATGTATTTTGTTACCAAAGAAGGCTGGAACGATGACATGCGAGGAACACCGTACACTCTGCATGATTTCTCATGCATCCAAAGTACTGCTAAAAACCATTCAAAATAGAATATCTCCAAAGCTGACCCCTGAAATAAGCGAGCAACAAAAATGGCTTTGTACAGAATAAAGGGACATCCAACGCCATACTCACCTTGAACCTACTGAAAGAAAAATGTATCGATATGAACCGACCACTTTATGTGTGCTTCGTGGATTTTCATAAAGCTTTTGATAGGGTGAAGCACAAATTGCTGATCGAGACCTTAAAATCCACATCGATAGACAGCAGAGACGTTGAAATTATTTCAAAACTCTACTGGAACCAAAATGGAATACTTGTCACTAAGAACGGAGAACATCAATTTCCTATTAAGAGAGGGGTGAGACAAGGCTGTGTACTATCACCATTACTCTATAATATTTATAGTGAGAGACTTATGCGAGAAGTAGAAAAAGTTCAAGCAGGCATATGGGTAAATGGAATGAAGATTAACAACATTCGATATGCAGATGACACAAGCTTAATTGCAGGATCAAAGAAGGGCCTTAAACGACTTCTAAAAACCCTTATTGAAAAGGGCAAAAAATATGGCTTAGAAATTAACAGTGGAAAAACCAAATGGATGTATATTTCCAGAAACAACACGCAAGACACTAGCCAAATTATAATAGGCGGAAAAACGATTAAATATGAAAAATGTTACACCTATCTCGGCGCGAAGATCCAAGATAATGGAAAACTAGATATGGAATTAAAATGCAGGATAGCAATGGCTAAACAGGCCTTCTGGAAAAATAAACACATTTTGAAAGGAACAACAAACACCCGAACAAAACTGCGACTGTTACAGACATTAATATGGCCCGTTTTTACTTATGCTTGTGAAACATGGACGCTAACCAAGACACATGAGGCAAAGGTGGAAGCTTTGGAGATGTATTTTTATCGAAGAGCACTCAAGATTCCCTGGACTGATCACATCACAAACAGGGAGGTCTTGCAACGCATGGGAACAGACAGAAAGCTGCTCAAATCAATTAAGATGCGCAAAATGAAGATGACTGGGCATATACTCAGAGGATCGGCAGGCACCAATCTCTTAACCACACTTGAAGGCAAAATCCAGGGGAAACGACCGAGAGGACGGAGGCGTCTAGCGTATATGGACAACATAAAAAAGTGGACCTGTATTGGCTGTTATAGTGAAGTGAAAAGAAGAGCAGAGGACCGCAATAAATGGAGATCTCTTGTTCACACCCTCACATGAGGACGACACCAGATAGATAGTGGAATAAGTGTGTGATTTTGTATGGTGTCAGAGTGCCTGAGGTAATCTTATAACCGTGTTTTGTGTTGTCTAGTATGTGGCTTAATGGATTCAAGGCGAGGCAGAAACAAGGAGGACTCAAGGAATCTCCCTGGAAAATACCTCTCCTTATGGGAATGGGGACTGTAGTGATGGAGGTGTTGGAGGTGCGTAGGTGTAGTGTTGTGGTCCAACTCTTCATCGTGGCATCCAAGAATGCCGTGATCTTGGGGTGTACTTTGTAGAGTTGAAGAGTGTGCAAAAGCCAGGAATGGGGGACTGAGTCAAATACCTTCTTGTAGTCGATGTACGCAATGTGTAAGTTCCTATTCTTCGCGCGCGCCTGGCGCAGGATTACAGAGTCAATAAGGAGTTGCTCCTTACAACCCTGGGAATTCCTGCGACAGCCCTTCTGCTGTTCGGAAAGAATGTTATGTGTCTCGATGTGTGTGTAAAGTTTGTCTGTAAGGCAGGATGTGAGGAGTTTGTAAAGTGTGGGGAGGCAAGTGATTGGACGGTAATTTGCAGGGTGTGCTGTTTCAGTGTTCTTGCTCTGTAAATGAGTGACACCCTGTGTGAGGAAAAGAGACATATGTTCTGGGTGTTGGATTATGTCAGTGAGTGCAACAGCTAGCTTCCCATGCAGGGACGTGAACCTCTTGATCCAGAAGTTCTGAACGCCGTCTGCACCAGGAGCCTTCCAGTTGTGTGCATGTTTTAGTGCTGTCTGTATATCTGCGAGAGTAATATCATGGAAGGGCAGGAAGGGTAAGTGTTCAGCGAGTTGTTCTTCATCTGTGATCCATGGTGCTTTGTCATTGTGGGGGATGGGGTTGGATCACAGAGACGACCAGTATTCATGTAATGCCTCGCTGGTGGGTGTGTTTGTGTTGGGTGCAGTGGAGGGAGATGAAAGGGATCTGTAGAATTTTTTCTCATTGTATTGGAAAGTATTGTTCTGTTGTTTGCGTAGAGAGCACTGTTTGTATCTTTGTAATCTTTTTGCAAGTGCACTGAGTTTGTTTTAGTGTCGAGATGTTCCTGAACCTGGTTATGATGGTTTGAGTGTGAAGGGCGAGTGTTTATGTGCTTGAATATCTTCCTGACCTGGGACATAAGTTTCTTTTCTTTTTTTATTTCCTGCAACATATTGTGTGAGCCTGGCTATGTCTCCTCTAAGGTCGCTGATGCGGCCTTCAAGGCGACGTCTCCAAGGGGGGATGTATTCTTGTGACCGTGTAGTGGTAGGTATCTGGTGTTGTTTGATTCCAAGTGCCCGAATGGTTCCCTGTGCCGCGCAGTAGAGTGTTGTAGGTATGCCTTCTAATGTTTGGATATTGTCAAGGTGTTGTGGGATAGTGTGTGTGTTGAGATGGTATATGACTGTGGCGAGTTGTTTTGATGTGTATACTTTGGGGAGTGGAGGTCTGAGTGTTGGGTCTGTGCCTGTATATTGTGCTAGTGCGGTGTAGAAATTATCATGTGCTGCTTGTTGTATGTCATTAGTTGTATTGTTGGGGAATGTGGACTGAGGGGTAGAGGCTTCTGAGGCTTCTGTGTTTGCCATAAAGGTAATGTCTTCTGGTGGGGTGGGGTGTGGTGTCCTGTGGTTGGAT
>JAFIDM010082451.1:0-12275 GCA_023159025.1 Thereuonema tuberculata | reverse complement strand
GAAGGGTTTGCGAGGTCCAGGGGTGTGAAGCGTGTGTCAGCCTTGACAATGGCTGAGTGGAGTGAGGAGTGTTGTGCTCTTTGGTGGAAGTGTTCCCTAAGTGTGTGTACTTGTTTTTCGTGTAGGGTGATGAGATTGATGAGTCCTCGGCCTCCCTCCTTGCGGGGAAGAGTCATCCTTTCCGTAGCGGACTTGGGGTGGTGCATGTTGTGTTTCGTGAATGTAGTGCGTGTTGTGCATTGTAGTGCGTGTTGTGCATTGTAGTGCTTCGAGTTCAGTATTTGTCCATGAAATTATGCCGAACGAATATGTTAGTGTGGGGACGGCAAAAGTGTTAATGGCTTTAATTTTATTTCTGGCATTGAGTTGTGTTTTGAGGTTGTTGTGAACGCGAGCACAGTATGTTTTCTTGAGTGTGTTTTAATGTTTGCGTTGTCAATGACGCGCGCTTGCTGGAAGCCCAGGTACTTGTAGGTCTCCCTCTTCTATGGATTGGATGGCCAACCCATGGTCCAGTTCAAAACCATCCAAATTTTCCCGTGTGTTATATGTAGCTTGCGGCATTTGTCAATTCCAAATTCCATCCCAATGTCTTTGGTGAACTGTGTTGTGACTTGTAGTAAATTAGTAAGTTGTGCACTGTTTGTGGCGTAGAGTTTAATATCATCCATGTAGAGTAAGTGTTTGATTTTGTATGGTGTCAGAGTGCCTGAGGTAAGCCTATAACCGTGTTTTGTGTTGTCTAGCATGTGCTTAATGGATTCAAGGCGAGGCAGAACCAAAGAGGACTCAGGGAATCTCCCTGGAAAATACCTCTCCTTATGGGAATGGGGACTGTAGTGATGGAGGTGTTGGAGGTACGTAGGTGTAATGTTGTGTTCCAACTCTTCATCGTGGTATGCAAGAACGCCGTGATCTTTTATTATTATTATATCGAAAAAGTTTCAAACCATGGGATTCCCCAGCTAAGACAATATGGCGGGTCAAGGACCAAAGCACATATTGCCAAGTGTATTAAAAAAAAAAAAAATTTGGAAGAATAGTTAGGGATGTGTGCTTGTGTCCATAAATTTCCGAACTATGCGTGTTGTGTTGAGTACCACAGCCTTCTGGAGTTGTGCATAAGTGTTTTTATGAAGTCCTAGTGTGCTGAGGCTGTGATGCAATGTGTGAGGCACCAGACCAGTAGCGGACAGGATGATGGGTACAACACCTGCCTCCTGCCTCCACTGCTTCTGGAGCTCGTGTGCTAGGTCTGTGTATTTACTTATCTTGTCATCGTGAGTTTTCTGCATGTTCTTGCTGATAGGCACTGCAATATCAATGAGATAGATCTGTTTGTTGACCTTATCAACAAGTGTGATGTCAGGTCTGTTGTGATGTATAGTTTGGTCTGTGTGAATGGGACGGTCCCAATATAGCTTATGTGAGGGTGACTCTAGTAAGCTTTGTGGTGTCTACTACTATTATTATTATTATTATTATTATTATTATCTTCTCTTTTCTTCTCTTTTCTTCAGTGTTAACTGAGTTTTAAGTAGAGAGTACGGGTTTTAGCCAAAGTACTCATAAAAAAAAGCCGATTGTCAAGATCCTTTGCTAAATGATGCTCGAATTTACCAACGCAGTGTGACTTATAATCAAGCCTTCCAATAAACAAAGTCACTTATGTTCCTAGCAAAGCATTCATTTTAATTTTCTAGCAGTCATTTATATGACGGGCAAATACTCTATCCAAGCTAATGTCCATCACATTGTTATACCATCATTGTTACGGGGCGTATATGCTAGTTTGACTATAAGGGTAACAGGTGTTGCCTTCAATGGACTGATGTCAAAGTTATGTCTTAAGTTCTATTGAAGAATTTATAAATATCTTTGTAGTCAAATCAAATCAACTAATATTAATACTGTCTACCAAGAAATAATTAAAAGTAAATAAATCTGAAAAATAATTATTCTCTAAATATTAGTAATCGAACCTTGGCATAACTGTATCACTGGCTGTTTCATGAAAGTCTTACTTGACGGTTTGGAAAAGAGGAGACACAAATTCTGGAAAAAAATTGACCAAAAAGGAGAACTAATATCAAAGGAAAATAATTAATATAAAAATGTTACATGAATCAATAGTTACATTTCGATAATCTTATTGTTACAATTTGTTGTCTTGATGAAGTTTCAAATAACACCAGATAGTCAGGGCAGGAAGTATGGTTCTTCGAACGGAATGACTATGTGATCGATGCTCGTCCAACTCTTTAAGCTCTAGAGAAGAATGAATACCTGGATGTACGCTAGAATACATCTGAAAGAGAAATAACCAGTGGAAAAATACCGATCCCCGTCGAAAGCTTTAGTTACAGTTATTACTATTTTCTTGATAGCATGAAAAATACTAGCGCGAAAACTTATCTGCGCCAGAACTTTTCTTCCTTCGAGTTGTTACGAATAGCTAACTTTGAAGTAATTCATAAAAACTTATACAGAAATCGAAACATTACTAAAAATATACGATATTATAAAGCTAAAGACAGTGTGGGTTGTTTCTTTCCTTGATATCTTTTATTCTGTAGGTAGTTAATCCGATAGTTCAATTGCTTGCTGGAGGAGGACATTTTTTAATTTTTTTTTTTTTTTTCCAAGATTAATTCCAAGATTCAAGATTAAGATATTGGAATCGTGAAAGAGTATAAACGTTTTTGGTTTCAGCTTGATAAATTCTTCTAGTATTAATATATTCTTTTCAGAACTAATTAAAATTTATATTCTAAATATTACTTCTTAAGTGAATCTAAAAATTATAATGAATATAAAAAAATCATACATAAATTATACAAAATAAAGTAACAATACATAATATTTACTTACATATTAATATAAGTAAAATCTATACAATCTGAACATTCAGAGAAATTCCTATTTAAATCTCTTTTCTAATATAAATAATAAATGATAAATATAAAATGCACAATATAAAAACTCTGTGCATTCAAGAATGTTTATCTATTAGCATAACAAAGATCATTTTAGTATTACAAACGATATTTAAATGTTATTTTAATACTGTTCTTATCTTCGTCTTTTTCAAATTACTGTTTTGTATGAAAGAACCAAGTTAATTGAGGATCCACTTATTAAATAATAATTAAAACCGAAATAATTAAAATAAGACAAATCATAATTAAGATTGAATGATAGTTTTAATATATTTGATTTAATTTTAATGCATTTAATGACTATCTTCGTACTTTAATTTTTACGGATTCCAACAAATAAAAGGAAAACACATTCGTTTAATTCTCCGTTATTTCATCAGATATTAAAGCCTTCAAACAACTTTAAATTTTCAAATTCAAAAAATGGAATCGGAGTCATGACATTTTATACGACTCTGACTCCGATTCCGACTGATCCATAAGCTGCCGACTCACGTCTCCGACTCCTCAGGCCCTTTTAATTTCCCTCCAAATAGTTTCTAGGTCCACCCAGACCTCTGTAAAAATGTTGTTTTTTTCCCTGGAGAAGCGTTGGTTTAACCCACCCGAATTCAAAGTTAGTATCGTTCTTAAGAAATATCGGCAGCCTTACCTCCAGCATTGGCCATCGTGTGCTACATGTGAGATATATCTACTTTCGTTACTTATTTAGTTTTATGAATATATTGTAATGTGTCTCGAATTACATAAAATAAAGAAACACGCTAAAAATCCTACAAAGGACAATTAAAAGTTTAAAAAATTTTGGGGTCTTTTCTGCCACTTTGCAGCCCGATGAAGAGATTGTAACAATTTCGAAACTGTTGCCCACCCACCCCCGTTTTCTAAACTTTTAATTTTCCTTTATCGTATTTTTAGTGTGTATTTTTATTTTAAGTAAGTTGTTTAGTTTAGTTTACAGATGAGTAATGTAAAAAGCGATTAAAAAGGCAATTATTTGAAACAATTATTAGAATTTTACAAAAAAGAAAAAAAAAAAACAAAAAAAAAAAAACAGGACCTTCAACTTTACGAAATTTAATTCAGTATGAAAGTGAAACAACTATTACAGTTCTAGGATTTATACTAGTTACAAATGAATGACTTGGACAAATAAACGATCAGGAAGCCATCAATAAGTATAAGTAAAACGCCGTACGTTCATCTCAAGACAGCAGCTGTTCTGCTGATTATTCAGAAAGAACAATACACTTTGGGTGAGATTAGATTAAATTAGATTAGCGTCAACAAAGCGTGAAACATCAAGTTCCAAGATATCATGTGTAGAAGGTATAACTAAAATATTAATGATAATATATTCGGCTTAATTTTATTTTTATTTCTTGGTAAGAAAAGAAGATCACAGTTTTTTATCATCAGAGCAATTTAAGTTTAGAAACTTCAACATTTACTGAAGCTTTAAATAATAATAATAATAATAATAAAAGGTGAATATTGTTACAAAGCTACCATGAAAAAAGAATTAAAAAAAAACTTCCCATTGCTTTTATTGCAAATTAGATTTATAGAAAGAAACTAACATTTAAATAAATAAAGGAAAAGAAAAAGAAAAACAGCACCTGAACAAAAGAAGAAGAAATTGCCTTTCTGATTTTAGATTATGGGGAGGAGTTGGGAACGGCCGTTTCGTCCTGCAACGGACTCATCAGCCTAACCCTTGTTCTGGTACTGTTTTTCTTTTTCTTTATTTATTTACTATTTCACAGCATGTTAAATTTATTTTTCATATTTTTCAAACTAATGTTTACTTGGAAAATATTCTAGGCCTACATATGATAATTCAAAGAACAAAGTCTTTGGAAGCTGAAGCTGTAATGATAGTCAAGGTGCATAATAAAGATTAACTATTCATATAACAATGATTTGGAACCTTTTCATAAAACTTGATCCTTAGATAATGAGCTCAAAAAATATCTTACATTACTGCATTTACAAAAAATAAATTGGAAAAAAAAAACAAACAAAAAAACAGAAATGAGTATAAGATTGTGATTGAAGCAAAATGTGCTATAGGAATGATTAATGCTAGAAAATAATTTTCTTAATAATTAACATTTGTAAGTATATCAAGTAAAATATGTGTAAGTATAGTCCAATTTTGGCCCTTGGAGTAACGAGAGGTCTGGGCTCCCGACGTTAGTGACCAACAGGACTAACACCAGAGAAAAATCCCGTTCCTGTTCTGCAGAGGATGATCGTAGAATCCAATCCTGGAGGAGAGTTCAGATTCGGTTTCAGATAAGTCCTAGGATCTACCCAGCTCTCTGAGGACCTGAGATATATGTAAACAAGTTCTTTTTTTTTCGTAATAAGGTGAATACTATCACCCTTACTATTTACGTTCTGGACTTTTAAGACAAAAAATGAATTCTTATTTATCGCATAATCAACAAAATATATGAGATACTAAAAATAATGATATGCTACTTACAGGATACATCGTGGGGACTTAAAATGCATCGCTGGAAAGTCAGTTTCTTGGAATAGGGGTTGGGGAACGACCAAATGAATGTGCTCGTCATTTTTACTTGGATCATTAAATGAGCATCGTATCGAATTTTCTGGAAATCAGTCCAGTCGTTTTAACCTGATGACAAGTCAACAAACAGAAGATAAAAATGATCAATGGATTAGTAAGAGCTAATGTAATACTAAGTCAATTACAACATTAAGGCACCCAGTGGAATATATCTACCTTACATTTTGTTTTGTCATGTTTGTTTGCTAAACTAAAATGATCAATTACTACCTACATTAATATTAGAGAAAAATCGTCATTGTTATTATTCTCACTTTTTTAAATATCAGGAGTTCTTTACTTTTTTTTTAAGTAAGCATTCTTTGTACTTGTTACTCTTTGCATTCTATTACTATTCTATCCTTCTCTATTACTTAGTTCCACACATGAAGCTTAACCATTCTTTATTTTCAACAGTAATATTATGGAGAAACAACCGAACTGATTATCATATTAATTTATAACTCCCAACATGTTTCAAAATTAAAGTTTTTTTAATTAGCTTTTTCAGTTTCTAGAATAATTGTTTATCATACAAACAATTATTCATTATTATAAATACGTGGGCTCGGTAACCAAAGTGCTTGACTGTGGGTTAAACGAGCCGGGTTCAATCCCCGACTCGGTGGACATGGGCGATTTTCGACGCTGATTTTCCCCCAGATGGATCCTAGAGTTCACCCATCCCTTTCCCTTAAAGGATAGAATGAGTACTTGGTTTCTTTCCCGGGGGTATAGGTGGGTGAGAGTTTGCTGACCTACCGAACCTCATCTTAGTAACACGTTGGGCCATGGTTGGCACTGTTGGGGAATGGTCCCAACGTTGGGCCAACGCTATGGTCATTGAAAAGTTGGGAGCCTTATCTCCAATGACCCTCTGGACCACCGTGCGTCCCTATAACCCTTTAATATAGATACAAATGTTTAGAAATGGTGGGTGCTCAGGCCAAAGGATAAGTCAGGATTTTGGTAAAGTAGATTTAAAATGTCTTGGAATTCACATTTCTAGGCGAAAATCACAAGGTGGATTTTGAGAAGACTGATTTCTCTGAGCATTCTTTTTCTCTTTAGTTTTGATGACTTATCTTCTTTTATTCGCGCATTCATGATGGGAAATAAAACAAAGGAGAACGGCAGATCTGCCCCACCACTGTATAGCGATAAGATATATACGTAAAGAAAGACCTCCATAAGGAGAATATTTTTTATTATTACGACTTGTCTAAATTATTATTAGTTCGTTCGGAGTTATATAATTCTAGAAATGCCTTATCTAGTTGACATCTTAATTCCCGGATTTATTATTTAACTAACTTTTAATAATTATTTTCAGTAACAGTAAATATTATTTTCATTCATTACATGTAAATAATTATTATTACCTACTCATTATGTAGTTATAATTATTTATCCCCACCGCCCCCCCTCGTCTCAGTAAAGGCGGCTTCACCTCACCTCAGTTGAATGCGGGCGCCGCGTTGGTCACATCTTGATAGTCACATCTAGAATTATACTACGCCGAACGGACTAATAATTGAGACGAGTCGTAATAATAAAATACGTTCTATTTAAGGAGATCTTTCTATAGGTATATATGTTATCATTATACAGGTTGTGGGGCAACTTCCCATACATTTGTGCTCATTCTCCTTTGAGCAAGATTATAAAAACTTATTAAAACCCAAAATCGGTCGGGTTTTTTTTTAATCGAAAAATCAAGGAAATTAATTAAACTGTTTATTTTGGACGCAAGTGTCTACTAATTAGTAAACTAACCACAATCGAATTTTAACACCAAATTTAAAGGCATGGTATCTCAAGTGGCTTTTATCTGCTGGCTATCGGGGAATTTTCCTGTTTATTTGTCCTGCAGATGAACCTAGATTTAATATTCTCTCAAATGATTTCTTCCTATGAGAATTAAAGGCGGGCGACTGTCCAACTGGCCGTCTGACTTTAACTTCCTCCAATTCAAGTGGTAATGAGAAACTTCACCAATTACACAATCTATCCTTGTGTATAAAGCCATGATTCTTTAATTATTTAAATAAATAAAGTTCCCTTTACTTACAACAAAATACTTTGTTGTTTTAAGAGTAAGTTTATATTAGGCCTCGCGGTTTGCGTTGTCGCTACGACATTGACCTCTCACCTCTGAGTACGGGGTTCGGTTCTCATGTGGGTTTCGTGATGGTAGGATGATCCGCGCTGGGCAGGTTTTCTCGAGGTTCTCCCATTTCCCCTGCACTTCTCCCACCACACATTCTCAGTCTTTCTCTCCATCTGTCCTTATTTCCGTGGGATAGTACAATAGACCTCCGGTCGCAGTGCTTGGCTTCTCTGCCACTTACATTTACTACATAGCATAATGTTGAGAGAATAAATGGAGGGAAAAGAGGCACTCAAAAATTGAATTGAGCAGGTAAATAATAGTTGCTATAATTATTCTTAATATCTTTGTAAGGATCTAAGAATGGATGCTCTTTTCTCTCTCTCTCTCTCTCTCTCTCTCTGGGATAATTTACTCCTTGGAGTGGTGTCAGAGCGAACAAATGTTTGGTAAGAAAAACCTCAAGTATAACAGTTTAAAGAAACTTAAGAGTATTGCGAACACTTCAATAACCACACTTAAGGAAAAAGGCAAACATTTAATTCTTTTGAATTAAACTTAGCAATATTCAAAAAGACAAAAATATTATCTAATCGATAATATGACTAAACATGTGTCACGACTAGTGACTTAAATTACTTGTAAGAGTCCTTTGACTAAATCAGTTCAAAAAAATAGCTTTAAAACCTCAAAAGCTAGATTTACGTTAAGCATAAATTCACAAGGGGTTCTGTTAAACAGCATTAAACTGGCATAACCAATTAAATTAACTAGCGCTAAATCTTTACAGTTCATTCGGCTTGAATCTTCATTTTTCGATGCTGTCGTTCGCCCAACCTTAGAAAACGAAAAAGGAATCATACCTTTGGTCTTCAGTTTTCACAGTAATTGTAGAACGAATGCGTTAACGAAGAATAACACTGTAAAATCTTCTGGTTTCCTAACCTTGAATTCGTCTTGCTTCAGATTTGTCGATTTGCTGCAATATGGCGACCCCTTCATTCCTATTCGGGTAGCCATGTTGGAACTGCCATCGTCATGGAAACTAACTAGGCCTCTTGCTTGTGAAAATTCGACTTTCACAAACGAAAACCGATGAAATACTTCATCATAGGAATCTGGGAGATGATTCACACATTAAATAGGCACAGAAAACAAGCATCGGACCTTAAGCTTATATTCTAAGTTGACGAATATCTTAAATGAGAGAATCCTTTCCTCTCATTTGAATCGGCACAAACTTATCACAGGAACTGCTTTTAGCACTGCAAAATTTACACATCTTTCTGCCTTCGCAGTTGTCAAGTAACTCACTGACAGAGCATTGCCACTGCTCCGTTAACAATTACACGTGAACGTTGAATGCTGCGCTTTCTTTTATTGAACGTTCACACTGTTGTATTTTCACCGGCAGTTAACCCTATTTCACTTTATAAGCACCATTTTATAGTTATCTGTGCAGAATCAATATATCTAGTGAAATTAAGGTAAGTAATCTGAAACACACTTTACACGTTGATTCTAATTTTCCATTACTCAATCCACCACACATAAGTTTATATTAATTAATTAAATATCAATGAATGCAACTTATTACGATGCGATTACGAATTATGAGCATTATACTGTTAAACTGGGACAGATAGTCACTGTGAGACAGACAAAATGGGACAGACAGACATTTCTGGGCTATAACATTTGGTAAGTGCTACCACTTGCACATTGATATTTTATAAAAGAATAGTTAATAATTAGTTTTATCAGAACTTAAGAGACACTTGATGCAAAACACACTACTACAAAGTGTAGATTTATTAAATACATTTAAAATACAACCTCGTTTATCCGGCCCTCGTTGATCCGGGTCTCCGGATAATCCGGATCAGATTTGTAGACATTTTTTTTTATTTAATATTCACATTGATAATAATTTTAACTATGATAACATAACTATAAGTACACCAAACATTTGCTTTTTATTTTGATTAAATTTACAGTTCCTGCATAAATTGTACAATAAATTATGGTAATAAAATGCTTTTTGTCGAGTTTAAGAAAGCTTTACTAGAGTGTCACAGGGCGTTGAAGCTACAAAATACAGTTTTTTTATCGTAATAAACGGTAAGTCTGTTATTTAAGGATTTGTTTTGCTTATTACCCATATTACCCGGATTTTCGATTTTCCGGGTTGCCTTTCGTCCCAGTTATTCCGGATAAACGAGGTTGTAGTGTACATAAAAAAAGGTTTCGCCTCTTATGTTACAAAGTTTCTTAAGGTTTACTTTTGATAGAAGAAAGTTCATCAATTTATCAGGTTCTCAATGGACCGCCTTCTGTAGAAGTCCTATGGAAATCATTCTTGTAAAGGCAACATTCGACGTTGCGAAGAGTTTCCATCATGCTCCAAATCAGGAAAGGTCTTCTGTATCCTATATTTATTTCTTTGTCCTGGTAGTTCTTTTTTTATTTTATTCTTTTATTAATCCGAGTTGCTTATCATTTGATTTGAAACACATTCGTTATAGCAAATCTTCACTTTGTAAAATACACAAGGTTTTTTTTGGTTTTTTTTTCTGATCTAAAATTAGTGGATTATCCTTACCCAAAGTTGAGATGTCACAAGAATGATTTCCGTAGGGGGCCGTCCATATATTACGTCATCGATTTTTGCTGATTTTTGATCCCCCCCCTACAATCACCCTACCGTCATAATCCAATAACCCCCTCCACTCTCGCAAAATGACGTCATTTTCTAAAAGCTATAAAGGTGATGGATTACTTCCATAATTAAAATTCACTAAAATTGTAAAGGTAATTGTTTATTTAAAACTATATTTTCCCATGGGGACTTCACCCAATCCTCCAAACTGAATCACAGGCACGGGATTCGCTACAGGTTCTCCTGTTGAGCTGGGCTCATCCATGTCCACCTCAGCCCACTCGACATCAAGTGCCTGCCCCGTGACGCTGTCCCCAGTAGCAGAATTTCAATCTGCAGCACCAGTTTCAGAAGCCAAAATTTCATGCAATTCCAAACGATGCAGAGCCAAGCTACTCTCATAATAAATTACTGTCATTTTAAAGCAAATAATGCATTTTAAAAT
This sequence comes from Thereuonema tuberculata, assembly GCA_023159025.1. Classification (NCBI taxonomy): domain Eukaryota; kingdom Metazoa; phylum Arthropoda; class Chilopoda; order Scutigeromorpha; family Scutigeridae; genus Thereuonema; species Thereuonema tuberculata. The sequence goes on along the minus strand of JAFIDM010082451.1, from coordinate 1,544 downwards.
ATATGACCAATAACACATGCAGACAATAAACAAATATTTACATAGTTTAAAATTGAAATTGCAGTTAATGCAAGCTAAGAGAAAAGAAATACCTGAAAGTAAGTAATACCTCAGGCTGAAAGTAAAGTAACTTAAACACAGTTTAATCTTTCAAAATTATTTTTTTATATAACTTAGTGAAAAATGGTAAGCATTTATCTGAATCATTAATAACTCTACTAACTACTTTCGAAGTAACAGCATGTTTAAAAGCAACATTTGTAGACATGTTTAAAATGTTGAAAGTATGACATCCCATATTTTACAACTAATGTAGCTTTCAAAAATTTGCGTATATGCTTACATCCACTTTCAGGACCATTAAGCATAATAAATACACGCATATCTGATGTGCCAGTGTCTTTCAATGAGTCATCATTACCTCTTGGTCTTTTTACCATCACATTGCTTTTACTGATCCCCAACTCCCATATATTGCCTCTGACATAAGGATTGACATATAAAACGAGAAAAGTTTTAGAATAAGGGGGAATTTATGCTTCAGCCATACCATAGATAACTTAAAAAGCTTTCGTAAATCACAAAGTGACCCTTCATCTCTCTTTTCAGATATTTTATGCTGCATCCAAGAACATAGCTCTTTATATTCAAAGAAAAAAAGTGTCCTTATCAATATTTGTAAGGCTAAATGGAAAGTCGCTGATATACTCTGAGAATGTCTCAGAAGTGAACGAAGATGCTAAATGTTCTCCAGAAACATCCGATCGTGGATATATCAAGTGATCAAAGTTAAAAAGACACCCAGCCTTTTGTATCACATTATCAATACTTTCATTTTTTCTCTTGGTATAATGATCAAATTTTTCCAAAAAAAGTGATGAATTTGATAAAATCCTTTAAATCACTTTTAAAATTTGAACTCAGCTGATTTTCTCCTCTTCAGATAATTAGCTGAAGCGTTTGATCTTAATACGTTCGAGCTTACAGGTATATCAGGTACTGGCACATCTTGGTGAGTGCAAAATTTGAATAACTCTGTAGCTGTTTTTGAATACTTGAAAAATGAATCTGGAATTTTTTCCAAGAATTGACACAAATCATCAACTGTTTTTAAGTCGGACATTGCATCAATGTAATTCATAAATATTTTTAAATGTGAGTGGAAATTATTAATTGATCTGTATAATCCCAAGGAAGAATTTCAACTGACTGAGCACATTTAGAAGTTTTAGCTAAAATGCTATATAAATCTGCTAACAAAAATATATCGAATATAGTGGATTTGTTTAACAAGTTATCAGATAATCCAAATTGATCCATATCTTTTTCACAAGCTCATACAAAAAAATTATAATCATGTATGAAAGTATTAAATACTTCCATTGAATAAGCAGTAAACTTCATTAAACCAAATTCTTCAACAATCTTCTTCCTTTCCATATCAAAAATATTAGATAGAAACACACTCTTCCATACATTACATTAGTATTAAAATATTTATTAAAATACTAATAAGGGAGACAAATTTTCAGGAACTGTACATA
>JAFIDM010082450.1:6031-23516 GCA_023159025.1 Thereuonema tuberculata | reverse complement strand
GGCGGAATAGGTGGTCTAATACAGATAAAGGCCGGCCTCTGCATATGCTCTTACCGCAAGTCAGTACGGATTCGCTCTACTCGGACTTCGCCCTAAACCAATTCATGACTGGTCACGGCTTTTTTAACAGCTACCTAGCCAAGCATAGACTCCGGGCGAGCCCTATGTGTGATCGATGTGATGCGGAAGTGGCGGAGACTGTGTCACACGTCCTATGGGACTGTCAGAGCGAATACCGCCTGAGACATCGTGCAAAGCTTGAGAGAGCGCTCCTTTCCAACGGCCATCCCGCGCCGTGTGAAATGCCAGTACTCCTCGAAGTCCCAATCGAGTTCAGCTGCTTTGCTAACGCTTGTCTCAAAGAACCTCCCCTCGGATAATGTTAGACTCAACTAAGCAGACCTGCCCACTGCCTTTAGAGTCATTTTACTGTGTGAGAAGACTATACATCCATAGCAGGACTGGTAATAACGTCTAACGAACGGCCGACCCATGCCTTCGTTTCTGACAGATCTATGTGTGTTACCCCTAGAACAACCGCTCTGTTAGCGGATTGACTTCGATGATCCTTTACCGTGAAAAGAGGTTTAGGGCTCTCCTCACCCTGTAACGCAAATCGAGAGCAAAAGGAGCTTTCTCCCGGCTCCGGCGTGGTCCTGGCAGCCACGCCCGTGAGGGAGTTGCCATTTTTTTCCCCACCTGGAATTCCCTAGGGAATTCCGGCGTGCCTTCTATATGTTTTCATGTTTGTGATAGATCTCGGGTGCTCTTCTTCCCCCTTGTGAACAGTCCTTCGCCGCTTTCCCTCCTCCTATTTTCTTGGGCCCTTCTCTCGGGGTTGGTGGTTCCGTCCCATATTGATAGCAGAGCCTTAAGTTCTCAGCCGCTTAAACCCTTAGTTGGGTACAATGCATGTAAAGACTGTGTCCTCTATAACCTACAAGCTCTCCCGACTGCAGCCTACAACTCGCTCCCAGCCGACGAAGGTAGCCCACAGTACCAGGATGAAGTGCTATCTCCAGCCTGACAATGCACCTACCCTGTCCGACATGGAATAGTAGCCCCCTGCCACCGGGAACACTTGGGCGGCTGCCGCCAATCAAGAACCACGGGACAATGATAGAAACATATGACGATGTCATCTTCACTCATGCACAACCGGTTCATGCCCTTCCAACTGGACCAATTGCGCAGAATGCATCCCCTCCCCTGCACCGCTCACAGAGGAACGTAACTTGCCCCTGACATTACAATTGAAATAACATTCAATACTAAGGGGCTGTCCATATATTTCGTCATCGATTTTTTATCCCCCCCCTCCACAATCATCCTACCGTCATTATCCAAAAACCCCCCCCCCCCTCTCTCGCAAAATGACGTCATTTTCTAAAAGCTATAAATTTGATGGATTACTTCAACAATTAAAATCCACTACGATTGTAAAGATAATTCTTTATTTAATACAGTAGAACCTCGATTAACCGAAATGGTCAGGACCGGACCTCCGTCGGTAAATCGAAATTCCGGATAAAAGAGAGCACTTATAAATGGCCGTCAGGAGACGGCAAAAAATTTAACACTGGTTTTAAACATATGTACAAAATAACTAAATGTGATGTTTTTAATTATATTACTATAATCATAAACAATGAATCTGGGGGCACGGCAGTGCCCCTGCAAAGACGAGCCGAAGGCAGGAAGGGCACTGCCTACCTTTTCTCGAAGCGTTTCGTCGTATTTTCGAACCCTCATAGCTTCGGCCTGGATAATACTAGAGAGCTCAAATTTTCAGGATAAGATGCAGTTACCATAGTAATGAAATACGCTAAGTTTCGTTTATCTAGCTTTTGTACTTTGGATTTCATTAAGATCTGAAATACGTCATACCCTCAATGCTTCGGCCTAAATAATATTAGAGAGCTTAAATTTTCAGGATAATATGCAGTTAGCAGACTAATGAAATACGCTATGTTTCATTTATCTAGCTTTTATACTTTGGATTTTATTAATATCTGAAATACGTCGATTTCGTCCATGATTCACGTACTGACTGACTGACTCATGATCATGAGTACTTCTTGAAGTCATAGAAAGCTGAAATTTAGGTTTAGCACACAAACAACAACAAAAATTAAGAAATCTGTAACTTTCACCCTCCAACCCCTCACAAAGGGGGTTCCGGTTCTTTATTATATAACAATTTCTAATAGGTATATCCCACCCAAAACATTTCATGTAAAATAAGTTGCCAAGACTCACATGCTCATAACGCTTTCACTGTTAAAAAGTTATTAGATCTCATCTTACAAAAAGAAATGAAATCCCACCCAAAACATTTCATATAAAATAAGTTGCCAAGACTGACATGCTCGTAATGCTTTCACTGTTAAAAAGATATGAGATCTCATGTAGAGCCAAGCCCCTAACTCTACAAGGCCTAACTCTACAAGCCCTAACTCTAAAAACCCCTATATCTTGGTCAAAAAGTATGCCTTGGCCGTTTCATGGAATTATTTCATCCCATCCAAAACATTTCATGTAAAATACGTTGCCAAGACGCTCATAACGCTTTCACTGTTAAAAAGTTATCCGATCTCATGTAGAGCCAAGCCCCTCATTCTACAAGGCCAACTCCAAAAACCCTACTATCTTGGTCAAAAAGTATGCCTTGGCATACTCCATATCATTTACATAACTCCATGGGATTGTGCCACGAAACGGCCAAGCCATACTTTTTGATCAAATATAGGGTTATTAGAGTTAGGGCTAGTAGAGTTAGAGGCTTGGCTCTACATGAGATCTCATATCTTTTTAACAGTGAAAGCGTTATGAGCATGTGAGTCTTGGCAACTTATTTTACAACAAAATGTTTTGTGTGGGATGGAATATAGTGGATTTGTTTAACAAATTATCACGTAATGCAACTTGCTCCATATCTTTTTCACAAGCGCATACGAAAAATTTCTAATCATGTATGAAAGTATTAAGTACTTCCTTTGAATAAGCAGTAAACTTCATTGATTTGAAAAGTTTTGGTTGATACAAAACTTCCTCAAAATTTATTGAACTATTAACAAGGTTTTTATATTTTAACCCCTGCATGAATTCCTTCATACATTCAAGTAAGAGATTATGTGCCTTGTTGTAATATTTCGCATTTCAGCATTTTTCTCCATTAAGTCAAAATGGTGCATCATGTTCCAGGATGCTTGGATATTTTTCAAATTTAGCTCATCTTTTATATGGTTGGTAACACCTAACTTTTTGTAGGTGTTACCAACCATATCTACAGTTATGCTAGACTGCCCATTTACAGCTATGCTAGCTAAGTGCTCTCTCACATTTTGAGCATCTAAACCAAATTTAAAAAGGGTTTTAAGGATGCATTACATCATTTTCTGCGAAAGTTTCACCATTTTGGAAATCATTAAATAAACTGCTTCCACAATATGAGCATTGAAGCCTAACATCTATTTTTATAAAACATCTTGCTCTTTTAAGAAGCCTGTCAATAAAACGGGAATTCGTCAAGAGTTCTATCCTTTTTTCATCTGTCAAATCATCTGCAGTTTCAACAGCAACAGAACTTTTAGAAGTAGTTTCTTTATACTGTGCCTGGAGATCTAAATAAATAAATATTTTTTTTTCTTAAATTTAAAAGTTATGGCTGTATGATAAATGAATCAAGTGTTGCGGAAGAAAACACTGAGTTTTATCAGGCTCAAAAATGAGATCCTCCTTTATTAAATATAGTACCCAGAGTAGTTATATATAGTTTTAAGTAATACAATGAGAAAAATAAACTAAATAACTTACTTTTCATAGTCTTTAAAATCCGTTCAAGAAGTCCATTGTTTATGTCATAAGTTTCAATTATTTTTGCTTTTTTGCAGTCGAATCCTACCTACTCATTCGGCGATTTGTGAGCTAACTGAGCTAAATATTAAAACTTATTTTAGGGTCATCTCAGATTAGCAAGTCTGCCGCGCTTACGATAAACGCATCAACTAAGGTTTTTGGCGAAATTGAGTTATATATATATATATATATATATATATATATATCTTTGAAATCAGGAAATCGAGATCTACAACTTTCTCTAAGTGAAATTGCATGATTTCGTCATGAACAACTTTCATGTTGGTATGTTTTGTAGTTCCGGAGATACAAGCAAAAGAAAAATAAAAACTTTAAACGTGTTTTTCTTGAAAAGTGTCAAAACCTAGTTAGTGCGTTTATTGTAAGCGTGGCAGAAGTGATGACGTCATTTTTGGCAAGACCCTCCCTCCCCATGCATCATGCTACCGTCATCCAACGACCAGACTCCCCCCCCCCTAATTTTAAATGACGTAATATATGGACAGCCCCTAAGTATCTACATTTATTACTACATAATAGGGGGTATGGGAACTTCCCGGCCACACTATATATAGAGAGATACTTGACTAATATAGAGTCATTTGGCAATTTTAATTTTATTATATCTTGCATTTTTATGGGATTTTCTGGCGCAGCAGGAAAATAAAATGATAAGGCAAAAGTTTTTGTGTGTGTTAAAAAGTACAGGGTAATCGTATATATGACAAAAAAGCTTTGTGTAGAGCTGGTACCGGGGAGTTACTGAATAGCAAAATGAATTACTGAAAAGAAATAAGACTTCTCTGGAAGTTCTCTAATGTACCAATTATTGGGTGAGTGCAAAAGTTCTACCCATTTTTATTACCCATAAAGAAGAGCAAATAAATGCAAAATGAACAGTACCTATTATTGTGCATAATCCCCATTGCTATCTAGGACCTCTTGCCATCTTTCCGGTAGGAGATGAATCCCACGGCGGTAAAATTCCGGCGGTTTCAAGTCAAAAAAGTCTTGGATGGGAGTTTTCACAGCATCAAGATCATCAAAGATTTTCTGACTGAAGGAATTGTTCAACGCACAAAATAGGTGATAGTCAGTTTGTGCCAAGTCAGGAGAATAGGGAGGGTGGGGTAAAACCTCCCAATCAAAGCCCAGTAACTTTTGGCGAGTGATAACAGCAGCATGTGGCCGGGCGTTATCGTGATGAAGGATAACACCTCGATGATTGATGAGACCTGGCCGCTTTGCTACCAAATTTGAATGCAGCCTGTCTAACTGTAGACAGTAGAAGGCAGCATTGATGGTTTGGTTGAGTGGCAGGACCTGCCAGTGAATTATTCCCTGCACATCCCACCACACACACTCAATAGCACCTTCTTGGGATGAAGTTCAGCTTTTGAAGTCGATGCAAGCAGATCAGAAGGGCGACACACAGTCCTACCATGCTTTACATTACGGTAGATAACCCACTTCTCTCCTGTCACAATTCGTGTCAAGAATGGGTCATTTTTGTACTGGGAAAGCAAGGAAACACAGGTGGCGATTCGGTCATCCTGTAGCTTAGCTGTCAGGTTATGTGGAACCCAACGATCCAACTTTCTCGTAAAACCCAACTTAACCAGCCGTCTCTCGACCGTTGTCCGGTGTACGTTGAAGGTCTCCGCTATTTCTTGCACGGTTGGGTTCGGGGCTGTTCCTTATGGCTTGGTCAATATCGTCCTCTCCAACGTGTGATGGCCGAAACTCCTAGCCTGATCTTAGCAGCTTCTGTCTCCTTCCCTAAATTTACGAAACCATCGTTCGACATGTGCTTTCATCTATTGCATCCTCCCCATAAACTTGACAAACATTGCGACATGCTGCGGTTGCCGTACTCTTTTTATCGAACTTGTATAACAAACAATGTGTTATATGCTCCTTCTCGAGTTCCATGTTACACCCTCTGATATTTTTTTTGAGATGATTAACTTTGTGAGACACGATGCATTTATATGTGAGGCATCCACACGTTTGATTGGCAGACGATTTGCGTCATTACAATGTCATGTGTGAGGGCAATTCCATTGCAAAGTTTCATATCCAAAAACAGGTAGAACTTTCGTACTCACCCAATAAATATTTCATTTTGGTTGTCAGCTCATGAATTGTTACAAGTTATTTTTGGATCATGATTTTCTAAACAAAAATGATCTGATTTTAAATTCTTTTTTATAGTTTATTAATAAAAGCAAGGCAAGCTCATTTTTTCTTAAATAAAAAATTTATCAGATGATACTTTTTTGTGGAGAAAGACATGGTTCAGTCAGAGTTGAGAGATTTCCAACAATGAATAGTAGAGGGAATAAGAAGAGATTAATGTTATTGAAAGAAGCCTCATTCTTATAGAAATCAAACATGTATCTCTGTTATTTAAGTTACCAACTATTTAATAGACAGAGCAAATAAAAAAACTGTCTATTTTTTCCACTCTTATATTTACATATTTAACTGTTACTGGAAAAAGAAGATAATTAAGATTGTCTTATTATAATGATTATTTATTTTTCATTTAGGTTCAGATATGTAATAACACAAAATGATAGAGAAGAAATAAAAGAACATCATTGTATTTAGGTCATTCCACTTAGTTTGTGTGTGCTTTTAAATATAACCAGTTGTTAGAATCAATAGTTATTACTCTTTATACTGTGTTGAGAAGATGTTTATCATTTGTTTGTTTTTTACTTCCTATTTTTCATTTCATAAAGGATTTGACGTTAAAAACCAAGAAGAGCAAATGCAAAAGAGAATAGCAAGAATCCCCTCACAGCCATCATTTACTGATAAAGGAAAGAGAAAGATTGGTAGGTTTTCAAAAAATTGGTGTAAGTTTATCAAAAACATAATTTTTTATTTTTTTAATTTCATTCTGCTGATGTAGAAAATAAGGTAAAGAATAAAGTTCTTTCTTTCTGACTTCATAACTCAGAGAGAAATTCATCATCACCCTCTGAATCAATGAAGATTCAGACCTCTCACATCTTCTAAACAATTTAAAGAAACATGAAAATGTACTAAATGGTAGACTAGAATGTAAATTTATAACAAATGAAAAAAAAACACAAACAAACACCAAACAGGTTTCAGTTTCCCAAAACAAGTTTGTTTCTACTCCTTAATATTCATCTTGAAAATTTCCAAGGGAAACTTGAAAGCCATTTGGTGGTATTTTTGTATATTATTTATTGATTTTTATAAAACCCATCATATTTATTTCTTTTGTTTCTTTAAGTTGTTTAGATCTAACTCATTCAAAACAAAAACAAAAAAACAACTTTCCCAAATTTATTGTGTAAAAAAATGCTATCATTAAAAGTTGCTTGAAATTGTGAACTAGAGAATAATGTTGTCAATGCATCTGGGATGAATAAATGATTCCTTAATTATTTATAAGAAAATTACATGGTGAGGTCGTTACTTATTTTCGTTTTTTTTTTCATTAAAATGAGGAGGACTCATCCACATTGTCAGTTTTTGCTGCAACATACTAATTGTGTTAAATGAATCTTGAACAAAAGATTGTTAAACCACTATTTTTATCCTCTTACCTGAAGAGAATCGTTTTATTTGTGGTAAAAAGCTTCTTTATGTTAACTTCTGAGTCCAACAAATCTACTTTTCTGCTGCTGTCTTCTGCTGATACTCAAGAGACATTTAAACTCACCAATAGTTTTCTCAATCATTAAGATGATTATGTAGATAGACTTACAGTGCAATCTCTTAAGAAGTAGTCACTCTACCACAGGAAATTCACACAGGCAAAACTATCGATTTTTTTTTCTTAATTATAATTCCATCAAAGCCAAGAATGATGTGGTGCTCTCTTTTGTTCAGTAGCTCCATCATCTTTAGGATTGTACATACTAAAACTTATAATCATCCATGTAAATCTTAGCAGTAAAGATTTGATATTCTTCCTGTCGTAAGCCAGAAAGTGAGCCATGTGTCTTTTTAGGGTAACTGGAAACCCTCCGTCAGATCATGACATTGAAATGTTTAACTTTGATCACTTCTACTGGACTCTTTTCTACTCTGCTCTGGAAATTGATAGTTCAGTGGTTGAAAATGATCTTGAAGAAATAAGTATCAGCAAATGAATTTTAAAAATATAAAAATTTTAATAACAATATAAAAAACATATATACATATTCTGGAGCTTTCGAGCTGTCTTTGCATAGCTCATTATCAACAAATTTATAAGAGTGCTCGGTTTTGTATTTATATACATATTGAAAAGCCAATAAATGTGTGTAAATGTAGAAATAATTTTGATAGATCGGCAACAAGTAAAACACGCCAACAGAAGAAGACTATCAAAATTATTTCCTTATCTATGCACATTTACTAGCTTTTCAATCTATATATATAAAAATGAATGTATCTTTGTTTCTTTCTTTCTTTCTTTCTTTGTCCTTTATAGACTCATAGGCCCTTTGACCTATCTGGACCAAACTTTGCAGAATTAATCTTTAGGACACTGCGGAAAAGATAGGTTACCTTAGAACCCGGACCCCCCCCCCCAAGGGGTTGAAAAGGGGTAAAACCCCTGAAAAACCCAATATCCACCTGGTGGTGAAAATAAGAACTACACAAATATTGTGTAAAGTGAAAAATTCACTCTCCTATGAGGGGCAGGGCCTCCACACTTGGGTGGGAGGAAGGCAACACAAAGGCTGAAGTATCCCACCCCCGAACGACACCGGGACCTTATATTTAGGACCTTATATTTAGGGCCCCTTCTCGGGCCCCCAAAGTCAATTGCAAAAAAGAGAAAAATTCGCTCTCCTATTTGGGGCAGGGACACCTCACGTGGGTGGGAGGAAGCCAACACAAAGGCTGAAGTGTCCCACCCCCGAACGACACCGGGACCTTATATTTAGAGCCCCTTCTCGGGCCCTCCAAGTCAAATGCAAAAAAGAGAAAAATTCGCTCTCCTATTTGGGGCGGGACACCACACTTGGGTGGGAGGAAGCCAACACAAAGGCTGAAGTGTCCCACCCCCGAACGACACCGGGACCTTATATTTAGGGCCCTTTCTCGGGCCCCCCAAGTCAATTGCAAAAAAGGGAAAAATTCGCTCTCATATTTGGGGCAGGGACACCTCACTTCGGTGGGAGGAAGCCAACACAAAGGCTGAAGTGTCCCACCCTCGACGACACCGGGACCTTATATTTAGGGCCCCTTCTCGTGCCCCCCAAGTCAATTGCAAAAAAGGGAAAAATTCGTTCTCCTATTTGGGGCAGGGACACCTCACTTGGGTGGGAGGAAGCCAACACAAAGGCTGAAGTGTCCCACCCCCAAACGACACCGGGACCTTATATTTAGGGCCCCTTCTCGGGCCCCCCAAGTCAATTGCAAAAAAGGGAAAAATTCGCTCTCCTATTTGGGGCAGGGACACCTCACTTGGGTGGGAGAAAGCCAACACAAAGGCTGAAGTGTCCCACCCCCGAACAACACCTGGACCTTATATTTAGGGCCCCTTCCTGGGCCCCCCAAGTCAATTGCAAATAAGGAAAAATTCACTCTCCTATTTGGGGCAGGGACACCACACTTGGGTGGGAGGAAGCCAACACAAAGGCTGAAGTGTCCCACCCCGACCGACACCGGGACCTTATATTTAGGGCCCCTTCTCGGGCCCCCCAAGTCAATTGCAAAAAAGGGAAAAATTCGCTCTCCTATTTGGGGCAGGGACACCTCACTTGGGTGGGAGGAAGCCAACACAAAGACTGAAGTGTCCCACCCCCGACCGACACCGGGACCTTATATTTAGGGCCTCTTCTCGGGCCCCCCAAGTCAATTGCAAAAAAGAGAAAAATTCCCTTTCCTATTTGGGGCAGGGACACCACACTTGGGTGGGAGGAAGCCAACACAAAGGCTGAAGTGTCCCACCCCCTACCGACACCGGGACCTTATATTTAGGGCCCTTTCTCGGGCCCCCTCCCCCAAGTCAATTGCAAAAAGGGAAAACTTCACTCTCCTTTGGGGGGGGCAGGGACACCACAATTAGGTGGGGGGATGGCGACACAAGGGCATAAGTGTCCCACACCCGACCGTCACCGGGACCTTATATTTAGGGCCCCTTCTCGGGCCCCCTAAGTCAATTGGAAAAATTCGCTCTCCTATTGAAAAGGACGGTCCACCACACTTGGGTGGGGATGGCGAAACAAGGGCCTAAGTGTCCCACCCCCGATCGACACCGGGACCTTATATTTACGGCCCCTTCTTACGAGCCCTTTCTTTCTTTGAGTGGCATTGCAACGCATGCCGGATACAGCTAGTATGTATATAAATATAGGACCAAGCACTCTTATAAATTTGTTGAAAATGAGCTACGCAAATACACCTCGAAAGCTCCAGAATGCGTATGTATGTTTTTTATTTGTTAATTATAATTTGTTATTTTTTAAAGTTATTTGTGGGTTGGCTAATACTTATTTCTTCACAATGAATTAATGAGCACACGTAAAAACCTTCTCCTTCACTATATTGAAAATGATCATTTAAGAAGATTTAGATCTTGTTTCATTTCTACAACAGATAGTTTTCAATCCTTGGCTCTTTTGAAGTTATTTACTTCTTTTCTTTGATCATTTTATGGTTATCTTCTCTTAAAAATCATAACAACAATATTATTATTTGTGCTGTAATTTTATCTTTGTTTTCTTTTTGAGCCATCTGTAGCTTATTCCTGTCCGTAATTAACAACTTTGGCCCAACTCAGAGGATGCTATAAAAATACTCATTCAAAATAAAAGAATCACTTTTGAAATTGAAGACGTCTATGGAAAAAGGGCGTAACTGCACTTAAGCCTTTCTTTGTAAGAATGCATTTTCAACAAAGAAAATCAAATAAATGTTGGGTTATCACCAAAAGAATTGCTGATAATAACAAACAGAAATAGTAAATAGTAATTCTTTTGGTGGTAACCCAACATTTATTCGATTTTCTTTGTCAAAAATGCATTGTTACAAAGAAAGGCTTAAGTGCCCTTAAGCCCTTTTTCCATAGTGGTCCTCACTTGTCTACATTAACATCTTATGAAAAGCAATAATTGCTAGATAATCAATTCTTTAAATTAAAATATTTCTACATTAAATAAATGACAGATTTACTTATTGTGGTTGAATTTAATATTATATAGGGGATTTCAGCAAATTATTATTTTGGAAATTAACCTTCATTAACCATTATAAAATACACACATCATTCGCTATAAATCCTTATGTTTGGTATCCATCAATATATATTATTTGAATTCTTAATTATTTCCTTGTTAGGCCCATTAGCAAAATATAACTATAATATTTCTTCAGATTTTCCAACATTGGGAAGCAATTCTACTGTCTACCAGTCAGTTTACCAATTCCAATCACTATAGATATTTTCTTGAACTCATCAACCAATAAATCTTTATCATACTTGTATCTTTTCTTAATATCAAAGGGGATTTGTGACATCCATGATAACTTCTTTACTAAGAAGCTCTTATTTGGTGATTTGCTGCTGGAATAACCATTTTCACGATTGGCTGAGCAGAGGACAGTAATGCATAATATTGCCATATCTGTAATGAAAACCTAGTATAGTGCGTCTAAGTCAGCTAGGCAGTCCCTTTCAGGCGTTGGGACAGAGAACTTGAAAAAATAGGGGTGAAAGGTAAGAGCTAGTAGGGAGAAAGGATTAAGCACAGTGGGGGTGGATTTTTCTGTGGATTAGAAGGGATCTAAATGACGATTTCAGAAGAGCTGAATTCTCCAAAATACTAAAAAAAGGATCACATAAGACTGTTTTTTTTTAATTCCACAACAATATAACTAATAATATCTTATTTATTTATTTATTTATTTATTTATTTATTTATTTATTTACTTGGTTAATTAATAAAAATATTTAAATAAGTAATCAAATTTACAAAGAAATGTTATATGAAAAGATTCATATAACAGTTTAATATTCATATAACATTAAAATTAACATTAACATTAAAAGATTCATATAACATTAAAATTAACATTAACATTAAAAGATTCATATAACATTATATAACTTTATATATATATAAAGTTCCTGATAACAATGACCCCATTGGAAAACCTTTTACTTGTTTCAAAATGTTGTTATTGTGCTTAAAATATGCATTATCCGTAACCTCTTTGATCAATTCCATTAATTTTATGTAATTTATATTTTGTTTTAACAATATTTCAGGTTGTTTCATATGATACTTTATCCAATATTTTTAAGATTTCAAAACCTGAATGTTTGTATATATACTCTCCATATCTAAAGAAAAAAAGTGAAATTATAGGATTGACTAACATTAAAAAAAATGTACTTCGTAACTTTAGTTGTAGTTTCATCACTTTTTCTTTTTTATGAATTGATATTTTTTTTTTAATAACTATTAAATTGTAATAAAATAAAACAAACAAAAAATATAAACAAATAATGAAGACCAATGGCATTATTGCATTATTAGCAGCACGTTAATATTGTTTTAATAGAAAAACAAACTAGCTTTTATGCTACCTATTTTTTTTTTTTAACTTTATAGTTCTGTAAATGTATATGAATTTTATTTATATAAATATGTAGAAAAATGAATTGATGACTCTTTCTCATTATTTTTTAGCCCTGAAAAGGGCATTTTTTTTTTAACAGGAAATACTTCTGCTTTGAAATTAGTTGCTATTTTTATTCTAATGGAGCAATACCATCGTTGTCGGAGTTTTCTTCAGAACTTGACGATTCCTCTTCCAAATTAATAATTAATTCTTCAACTCTTTCCTCTAAAATTCCTGAACTTTCCCAATACTCTTTTTCAATTTTAATGACTTTTTCGCAGACAGGTTTCCAACAGTTTTTCCTTTCTAACTCCAAAAAAGCTTCATTACACAATTTATCTATGTCTGCACAAGTTGATTTTGTTTGGTGTTCTCCGATGTAACTTTTCTCCTGCGCCCATATCAGCTCGATTGGGTTTAAATCTGGATGATATGGTGGAAGTCTTAAGATTTCATGATCATGCTGCTTAGCAACTTCATCTAAAATATATGTTTTAGGTTTTTTGTATTTTTTGGCCAAATCAAGCAGCTCCTCTTTTAATATTTCTCTGAAGGGGGGAAGACTGAGTTTTTCTTTAACTAGCCAGTCATAAATTTCTTGTTTTCTCCAATTCGCTGTTGGTTGCTTTTCAGTGACAACGTTGTGATATGCTGCATTATCAATCACAATAACTGATGAAGATGGGGAATTTGGAATGAGCTTAGTAGTGAACCACTTCATAAAGTTATTGTGGTTCATGTCATCATGATAATCACCAGACTTCGTGCCAGATTTGAAAATTAAAGTGGCATTCGGAATGAAACCATTAACAGTTCCAGCAGAAACCATTATGAATCTATTTCCTTTACTGCAGGATTTTAAAACACCTTCAACATCACTGCTTTGCCAACACTTGGATCGAATATGTGTCGTATGAATATAACTTTCATCTATAAAAATTATTGATTTATTAGGATCACAACGAAAATTTCTGATAGCCCTTAGATATTTGTGGCGAAGCAAAACTATCTCTGGTTTTTCTATTAAAGCTTTTCTTATTGACTGGCATCTCTTAAATACAAATCCAATCTCATGGAGGAGCCTCCGTAGAGTTTCAATGCATCCATCAAAACAAATTTCATCCCTTAACTTGTTTCTCAGTTTTTTCAAAGAAGGAACTTCCTGTTCCAAAACATAAAAGTCGTGGATAGTTTTTCTCACAATTGATAAATCCATTGTATCCCAAAGTTTCTTCTTATATGGCAGCCTTTTTTTGTTGGGTGTTCCGCATTCTTCACCGTTCTCTTCCGCCTTTCTTTTCCTTTTGTTCATTTTAAAAATTGTTCTTTCAGGGACTCCAGTTGCAGCACTAGTCCTCGCAATAACTTTGTTAAAATCAATCAAAGGCTGTTTTGATTTTTTTCACATTCATTACTATGTTTGTCGATTGAGAATTCCAAACCTCTCGCTTGGACATTATTCATGAGTGAAAAAAAAAAAGCACAAGTTATCTCCACAAAATAGAGGAACTGTACTGTTGCGCTGGTTAATTTCCTAGAAATGAGTCATTTAGATCCCTTCTAATCTCAGTCCACAGAAAAATCCACCCCCACTGTGCTTAATCGTTTCTTCCTACTCGCACTTACCTGATACCCTTTCACCCCTTTTTTTTCAAGTTCTCTGTCCCAACGCCTGAAAGGGACTGCCTAGCTGACTTAGACGCACTATAACTTGAATTCTTCAGAAAGCGTCTTGTGGAACAAGGTTTAGAATATTTATGCAATGGAGAACATTTGAGGCTTTTATGTTTCAGAGTATGACTGAAATGTGTGAACTTTCACTAATATAATGAACAGATTCCAACAGTACACAATTATATTAACTTTCCACTTGTCAACACTGTCGAAAGATGGAACTTTAAATTATATTGTTTTACCGTGTATTTGAAATCCGTCTCAATTCCACAGGAAGGAAGAGAAAGCGATCCTTAGAGGTCTGAAGTGTTTCCTTTCATATCCCAATGGTTGGAAAAGGATTACATTGCATTCAGCAA
This sequence comes from Thereuonema tuberculata, assembly GCA_023159025.1. NCBI lineage: Eukaryota > Metazoa > Arthropoda > Chilopoda > Scutigeromorpha > Scutigeridae > Thereuonema > Thereuonema tuberculata. The sequence continues at coordinate 9,021 of JAFIDM010082450.1, read as the reverse complement.
GTAAGACCTTGATATCAAAAGATGCCTCTCTCTTGAATCCACCTAATACACCAGTCCCTGTTCATCAACACTCTACTAGACAGTTGCTACATCACTAACTGTCTTACCAATGTCTTCGATGCAGCTGGCATCTCAGCTGGACTAACTTTACACAAAAGAAGACCTTCACTGCCTCCGCCAAAGCATTTTATGCATTCTCATTCATATTCACCATTTCATAGTCATCATTATTTCTCTCCCTGACCGTTTTAGGAGGATATTATGGACGATATTTCTGTGATTCCTTCAACTCAACCCTAACAATATTAATATTCAATGTAGACGTTGGAACAAGGAAGAAATAAATAATTTTAGAATAGATAATAATGAATCATAGGATAATTAAAAATAAGCAAAAATGAGGAATTTGAAAAATACATTTCATTATTTTTTGAAGTTTATATTTGAACTTGATCTTTGTTTCCTTTTTTTTTTATGTAAAATAAGTTGAGATATAGAAAGATTTCATTAAAAGTTGCTGTAGATTTAAGTAAATCATCAGTTGTGATTAACAAAAGAAAAAAGAAAGAGTTTAGGACCTCCTTTGATTTGACCTTTTTAACTTTTTCCATTTTTGTTGTTGTTGTTGTATTTTTTCTTTGAATTGTGAAATGCATAAAAAAAAGGAGAAGTTTTCATATTTCCAAATTATAATATCTACTAAGTCAAGTGATGTATTTCATTGGCTAAAAATTGATTAAATTATCCAATACTTTTAAGTTGCCTGATGAAATGAAAGCTAATTGAAATGGATGATTGTATTCTCTACTAATGCTATTCTCTGTTCAGTTGTAAATCAAGTTTCAAGAAGCATCAATGATTGAGAAGGTATTACAGGGATAAACTGACATTTCATATTTTTAATTTAAGTAGATTAAAAATATAAGAATGTGTCAAATATCTGTAATAGCTTAATTCATTTGTTTTAATAAAACCTATTCTCCATTCAACACCTTGAGGTTATTAAAAATATTTTTTTTTAATGACTGTTACAATGACTCTTACGTTTGGTTATTTGTTATTGTAATTATCTGATAGTCCTGCTCCCAGAGTATACTTGGGTCAGTATGTGTACGAAATTTGGTTGCTATTCGCCCAGTAGTTCTTCCTATAGAGAGGTCTAAAGAGTTCCTCTTTAATTTGGATGACCTGATATATTAAATATTTTTTTAAAGTTACAGAAATGCTAGTAGATGTGTGCATAGAAAAGAATGAAAAATATAAAAAAAGGTAAAAGCGGAATATTAGATTAGATTGTTATATTAAGAGTTAATGTTTTTATTGTTATTTTCACTACTTGACCTACTAGTGTTAATTTATCCTTTTGCTTTTAAGGAAACCAAATGATATTTTGTTAGGTGTATATAAATTAGATAGTTCTCAAAACACTTCAACAACACTTAGGCTACTTTCTAAAGGTATCTGCAAATCAATGATAGAAACTATAAAAAGTGGCTGTGGGAATGTAACTTCTTTTAAAATAATAGATGTAAAACATTCATTCACTGATAAGTAAGAATACTACTGGTATTAGAATTAATTTGACGTCTGTATTAAATGGAGAAAATAGGATTCAGTGTTTTGGTCCAGACAGATGGTGGGTGTACAAGATTCCCACTGTGTTTGGAAACATTATGAGATCAAATGTCACTAAAACAAAGAAGAAAAAAAAAAGGATAGTTTTCTAAGAAAGACAATGCTTTTTTGTTCTTTTCTATGTAGAAGCAGTCGTTATGGCAATGCCATTAGAAAGCAAGCATTGTTATCTTCACTTCTACAGTAGCTGGACAGATGGTGGAGTAGCTGAAGTTTCTAGATCAGTATCTGTTGCCTATATTTTGGGTCATTCTGGTTCTTTTAGGAAGGTAAATATATTGGCTTATGAAATTTTAATCAATATTTACGTCTAATATTTTTTTTTTTTAATTCCTAAGAAATACAGGCGGATAACCAGTCTCTGCCAACAGCTGAGTTTTTCTCTGCTTGTAATTTAATTTCAAACCTAAAAGAATTGTTTTCTTAATAAAAGACAAGTAGGATAATGAAATTCGATGTTTGTTGCAATGATTTACTTTTATTTTCCCTAAAATCACTAAATTTTTGTGTTTAGATCCAACTGATAATGCATCTGAAAATCCCACCCACATCCTCCTAATATTCAGTAGAATGCAGATGTTTATTTAACTAATATAATATTATTATTTAAAGAATACATTTTAGCAATTGATTTTGATATTTTATAGTGAAAAAGTCTATTTATAATAAATACCTAAATTTGTATTATCTCTCAAGAAATGCAATCAGTGATTTTCCATTGGATTGCTTTGGGAGATGCCATTGTTTTGGGCAACCAGAAGCCAACTAGGAATAGGAGGGGAATGATATTGAATAATCATGAAAATAAATTTTATATATTCCATGATGCTCTTTTGACACTAAACTAATAAAATGGGTATAATTATTTTCATTTAAATAATTTATATGAATTAAAAAAACACTGATAGTGCCCAATAATAATAAATCTATTATCCAAAATACCGTTAATTATAAAATCTGTCAAGAGATAGGACTACAGGTAGTTGCAAATGGCCTATGTTAACAAACATTTATTAGTAAATTATCAGTAAAGTTTCTTATTTTTTACTTTAAAACAATGCCACGAGATAAACCACTTACAGACTTTAAAAAGGGACAAGTGCTTTGCTAAATCAATTGTACAGGTATTGGGATGGCCTCATACTTTAATTAATTGATAATTACTTGATAATTGAGTATTGGTGATAAGAATGGAACAAAAAAATCGAGTTCCAGACCACCAAAACTTACATCACATGCAAAAAGAGTCATTGTTCGTGAAGTTACTGAAAATAATAGATCCATGAGAGACGTAGCCCGACATCCTGACATCCCTGTTTCAAGATCAACTAAAGAGAAAAATGAAAATAAAACAC
>JAFIDM010082449.1:6031-23519 GCA_023159025.1 Thereuonema tuberculata | reverse complement strand
GGCGGAATAGGTGGTCTAATACAGATAAAGGCCGGCCTCTGCATATGCTCTTACCGCAAGTCAGTACGGATTCGCTCTACTCGGACTTCGCCCTAAACCAATTCATGACTGGTCACGGCTTTTTTAACAGCTACCTAGCCAAGCATAGACTCCGGGCGAGCCCTATGTGTGATCGATGTGATGCGGAAGTGGCGGAGACTGTGTCACACGTCCTATGGGACTGTCAGAGCGAATACCGCCTGAGACATCGTGCAAAGCTTGAGAGAGCGCTCCTTTCCAACGGCCATCCCGCGCCGTGTGAAATGCCAGTACTCCTCGAAGTCCCAATCGAGTTCAGCTGCTTTGCTAACGCTTGTCTCAAAGAACCTCCCCTCGGATAATGTTAGACTCAACTAAGCAGACCTGCCCACTGCCTTTAGAGTCATTTTACTGTGTGAGAAGACTATACATCCATAGCAGGACTGGTAATAACGTCTAACGAACGGCCGACCCATGCCTTCGTTTCTGACAGATCTATGTGTGTTACCCCTAGAACAACCGCTCTGTTAGCGGATTGACTTCGATGATCCTTTACCGTGAAAAGAGGTTTAGGGCTCTCCTCACCCTGTAACGCAAATCGAGAGCAAAAGGAGCTTTCTCCCGGCTCCGGCGTGGTCCTGGCAGCCACGCCCGTGAGGGAGTTGCCATTTTTTTCCCCACCTGGAATTCCCTAGGGAATTCCGGCGTGCCTTCTATATGTTTTCATGTTTGTGATAGATCTCGGGTGCTCTTCTTCCCCCTTGTGAACAGTCCTTCGCCGCTTTCCCTCCTCCTATTTTCTTGGGCCCTTCTCTCGGGGTTGGTGGTTCCGTCCCATATTGATAGCAGAGCCTTAAGTTCTCAGCCGCTTAAACCCTTAGTTGGGTACAATGCATGTAAAGACTGTGTCCTCTATAACCTACAAGCTCTCCCGACTGCAGCCTACAACTCGCTCCCAGCCGACGAAGGTAGCCCACAGTACCAGGATGAAGTGCTATCTCCAGCCTGACAATGCACCTACCCTGTCCGACATGGAATAGTAGCCCCCTGCCACCGGGAACACTTGGGCGGCTGCCGCCAATCAAGAACCACGGGACAATGATAGAAACATATGACGATGTCATCTTCACTCATGCACAACCGGTTCATGCCCTTCCAACTGGACCAATTGCGCAGAATGCATCCCCTCCCCTGCACCGCTCACAGAGGAACGTAACTTGCCCCTGACATTACAATTGAAATAACATTCAATACTAAGGGGCTGTCCATATATTTCGTCATCGATTTTTTATCCCCCCCCTCCACAATCATCCTACCGTCATTATCCAAAAACCCCCCCCCCCCTCTCTCGCAAAATGACGTCATTTTCTAAAAGCTATAAATTTGATGGATTACTTCAACAATTAAAATCCACTACGATTGTAAAGATAATTCTTTATTTAATACAGTAGAACCTCGATTAACCGAAATGGTCAGGACCGGACCTCCGTCGGTAAATCGAAATTCCGGATAAAAGAGAGCACTTATAAATGGCCGTCAGGAGACGGCAAAAAATTTAACACTGGTTTTAAACATATGTACAAAATAACTAAATGTGATGTTTTTAATTATATTACTATAATCATAAACAATGAATCTGGGGGCACGGCAGTGCCCCTGCAAAGACGAGCCGAAGGCAGGAAGGGCACTGCCTACCTTTTCTCGAAGCGTTTCGTCGTATTTTCGAACCCTCATAGCTTCGGCCTGGATAATACTAGAGAGCTCAAATTTTCAGGATAAGATGCAGTTACCATAGTAATGAAATACGCTAAGTTTCGTTTATCTAGCTTTTGTACTTTGGATTTCATTAAGATCTGAAATACGTCATACCCTCAATGCTTCGGCCTAAATAATATTAGAGAGCTTAAATTTTCAGGATAATATGCAGTTAGCAGACTAATGAAATACGCTATGTTTCATTTATCTAGCTTTTATACTTTGGATTTTATTAATATCTGAAATACGTCGATTTCGTCCATGATTCACGTACTGACTGACTGACTCATGATCATGAGTACTTCTTGAAGTCATAGAAAGCTGAAATTTAGGTTTAGCACACAAACAACAACAAAAATTAAGAAATCTGTAACTTTCACCCTCCAACCCCTCACAAAGGGGGTTCCGGTTCTTTATTATATAACAATTTCTAATAGGTATATCCCACCCAAAACATTTCATGTAAAATAAGTTGCCAAGACTCACATGCTCATAACGCTTTCACTGTTAAAAAGTTATTAGATCTCATCTTACAAAAAGAAATGAAATCCCACCCAAAACATTTCATATAAAATAAGTTGCCAAGACTGACATGCTCGTAATGCTTTCACTGTTAAAAAGATATGAGATCTCATGTAGAGCCAAGCCCCTAACTCTACAAGGCCTAACTCTACAAGCCCTAACTCTAAAAACCCCTATATCTTGGTCAAAAAGTATGCCTTGGCCGTTTCATGGAATTATTTCATCCCATCCAAAACATTTCATGTAAAATACGTTGCCAAGACGCTCATAACGCTTTCACTGTTAAAAAGTTATCCGATCTCATGTAGAGCCAAGCCCCTCATTCTACAAGGCCAACTCCAAAAACCCTACTATCTTGGTCAAAAAGTATGCCTTGGCATACTCCATATCATTTACATAACTCCATGGGATTGTGCCACGAAACGGCCAAGCCATACTTTTTGATCAAATATAGGGTTATTAGAGTTAGGGCTAGTAGAGTTAGAGGCTTGGCTCTACATGAGATCTCATATCTTTTTAACAGTGAAAGCGTTATGAGCATGTGAGTCTTGGCAACTTATTTTACAACAAAATGTTTTGTGTGGGATGGAATATAGTGGATTTGTTTAACAAATTATCACGTAATGCAACTTGCTCCATATCTTTTTCACAAGCGCATACGAAAAATTTCTAATCATGTATGAAAGTATTAAGTACTTCCTTTGAATAAGCAGTAAACTTCATTGATTTGAAAAGTTTTGGTTGATACAAAACTTCCTCAAAATTTATTGAACTATTAACAAGGTTTTTATATTTTAACCCCTGCATGAATTCCTTCATACATTCAAGTAAGAGATTATGTGCCTTGTTGTAATATTTCGCATTTCAGCATTTTTCTCCATTAAGTCAAAATGGTGCATCATGTTCCAGGATGCTTGGATATTTTTCAAATTTAGCTCATCTTTTATATGGTTGGTAACACCTAACTTTTTGTAGGTGTTACCAACCATATCTACAGTTATGCTAGACTGCCCATTTACAGCTATGCTAGCTAAGTGCTCTCTCACATTTTGAGCATCTAAACCAAATTTAAAAAGGGTTTTAAGGATGCATTACATCATTTTCTGCGAAAGTTTCACCATTTTGGAAATCATTAAATAAACTGCTTCCACAATATGAGCATTGAAGCCTAACATCTATTTTTATAAAACATCTTGCTCTTTTAAGAAGCCTGTCAATAAAACGGGAATTCGTCAAGAGTTCTATCCTTTTTTCATCTGTCAAATCATCTGCAGTTTCAACAGCAACAGAACTTTTAGAAGTAGTTTCTTTATACTGTGCCTGGAGATCTAAATAAATAAATATTTTTTTTTCTTAAATTTAAAAGTTATGGCTGTATGATAAATGAATCAAGTGTTGCGGAAGAAAACACTGAGTTTTATCAGGCTCAAAAATGAGATCCTCCTTTATTAAATATAGTACCCAGAGTAGTTATATATAGTTTTAAGTAATACAATGAGAAAAATAAACTAAATAACTTACTTTTCATAGTCTTTAAAATCCGTTCAAGAAGTCCATTGTTTATGTCATAAGTTTCAATTATTTTTGCTTTTTTGCAGTCGAATCCTACCTACTCATTCGGCGATTTGTGAGCTAACTGAGCTAAATATTAAAACTTATTTTAGGGTCATCTCAGATTAGCAAGTCTGCCGCGCTTACGATAAACGCATCAACTAAGGTTTTTGGCGAAATTGAGTTATATATATATATATATATATATATATATATATCTTTGAAATCAGGAAATCGAGATCTACAACTTTCTCTAAGTGAAATTGCATGATTTCGTCATGAACAACTTTCATGTTGGTATGTTTTGTAGTTCCGGAGATACAAGCAAAAGAAAAATAAAAACTTTAAACGTGTTTTTCTTGAAAAGTGTCAAAACCTAGTTAGTGCGTTTATTGTAAGCGTGGCAGAAGTGATGACGTCATTTTTGGCAAGACCCTCCCTCCCCATGCATCATGCTACCGTCATCCAACGACCAGACTCCCCCCCCCCTAATTTTAAATGACGTAATATATGGACAGCCCCTAAGTATCTACATTTATTACTACATAATAGGGGGTATGGGAACTTCCCGGCCACACTATATATAGAGAGATACTTGACTAATATAGAGTCATTTGGCAATTTTAATTTTATTATATCTTGCATTTTTATGGGATTTTCTGGCGCAGCAGGAAAATAAAATGATAAGGCAAAAGTTTTTGTGTGTGTTAAAAAGTACAGGGTAATCGTATATATGACAAAAAAGCTTTGTGTAGAGCTGGTACCGGGGAGTTACTGAATAGCAAAATGAATTACTGAAAAGAAATAAGACTTCTCTGGAAGTTCTCTAATGTACCAATTATTGGGTGAGTGCAAAAGTTCTACCCATTTTTATTACCCATAAAGAAGAGCAAATAAATGCAAAATGAACAGTACCTATTATTGTGCATAATCCCCATTGCTATCTAGGACCTCTTGCCATCTTTCCGGTAGGAGATGAATCCCACGGCGGTAAAATTCCGGCGGTTTCAAGTCAAAAAAGTCTTGGATGGGAGTTTTCACAGCATCAAGATCATCAAAGATTTTCTGACTGAAGGAATTGTTCAACGCACAAAATAGGTGATAGTCAGTTTGTGCCAAGTCAGGAGAATAGGGAGGGTGGGGTAAAACCTCCCAATCAAAGCCCAGTAACTTTTGGCGAGTGATAACAGCAGCATGTGGCCGGGCGTTATCGTGATGAAGGATAACACCTCGATGATTGATGAGACCTGGCCGCTTTGCTACCAAATTTGAATGCAGCCTGTCTAACTGTAGACAGTAGAAGGCAGCATTGATGGTTTGGTTGAGTGGCAGGACCTGCCAGTGAATTATTCCCTGCACATCCCACCACACACACTCAATAGCACCTTCTTGGGATGAAGTTCAGCTTTTGAAGTCGATGCAAGCAGATCAGAAGGGCGACACACAGTCCTACCATGCTTTACATTACGGTAGATAACCCACTTCTCTCCTGTCACAATTCGTGTCAAGAATGGGTCATTTTTGTACTGGGAAAGCAAGGAAACACAGGTGGCGATTCGGTCATCCTGTAGCTTAGCTGTCAGGTTATGTGGAACCCAACGATCCAACTTTCTCGTAAAACCCAACTTAACCAGCCGTCTCTCGACCGTTGTCCGGTGTACGTTGAAGGTCTCCGCTATTTCTTGCACGGTTGGGTTCGGGGCTGTTCCTTATGGCTTGGTCAATATCGTCCTCTCCAACGTGTGATGGCCGAAACTCCTAGCCTGATCTTAGCAGCTTCTGTCTCCTTCCCTAAATTTACGAAACCATCGTTCGACATGTGCTTTCATCTATTGCATCCTCCCCATAAACTTGACAAACATTGCGACATGCTGCGGTTGCCGTACTCTTTTTATCGAACTTGTATAACAAACAATGTGTTATATGCTCCTTCTCGAGTTCCATGTTACACCCTCTGATATTTTTTTTGAGATGATTAACTTTGTGAGACACGATGCATTTATATGTGAGGCATCCACACGTTTGATTGGCAGACGATTTGCGTCATTACAATGTCATGTGTGAGGGCAATTCCATTGCAAAGTTTCATATCCAAAAACAGGTAGAACTTTCGTACTCACCCAATAAATATTTCATTTTGGTTGTCAGCTCATGAATTGTTACAAGTTATTTTTGGATCATGATTTTCTAAACAAAAATGATCTGATTTTAAATTCTTTTTTATAGTTTATTAATAAAAGCAAGGCAAGCTCATTTTTTCTTAAATAAAAAATTTATCAGATGATACTTTTTTGTGGAGAAAGACATGGTTCAGTCAGAGTTGAGAGATTTCCAACAATGAATAGTAGAGGGAATAAGAAGAGATTAATGTTATTGAAAGAAGCCTCATTCTTATAGAAATCAAACATGTATCTCTGTTATTTAAGTTACCAACTATTTAATAGACAGAGCAAATAAAAAAACTGTCTATTTTTTCCACTCTTATATTTACATATTTAACTGTTACTGGAAAAAGAAGATAATTAAGATTGTCTTATTATAATGATTATTTATTTTTCATTTAGGTTCAGATATGTAATAACACAAAATGATAGAGAAGAAATAAAAGAACATCATTGTATTTAGGTCATTCCACTTAGTTTGTGTGTGCTTTTAAATATAACCAGTTGTTAGAATCAATAGTTATTACTCTTTATACTGTGTTGAGAAGATGTTTATCATTTGTTTGTTTTTTACTTCCTATTTTTCATTTCATAAAGGATTTGACGTTAAAAACCAAGAAGAGCAAATGCAAAAGAGAATAGCAAGAATCCCCTCACAGCCATCATTTACTGATAAAGGAAAGAGAAAGATTGGTAGGTTTTCAAAAAATTGGTGTAAGTTTATCAAAAACATAATTTTTTATTTTTTTAATTTCATTCTGCTGATGTAGAAAATAAGGTAAAGAATAAAGTTCTTTCTTTCTGACTTCATAACTCAGAGAGAAATTCATCATCACCCTCTGAATCAATGAAGATTCAGACCTCTCACATCTTCTAAACAATTTAAAGAAACATGAAAATGTACTAAATGGTAGACTAGAATGTAAATTTATAACAAATGAAAAAAAAACACAAACAAACACCAAACAGGTTTCAGTTTCCAAAACAAGTTTGTTTCTACTCCTTAATATTCATCTTGAAAATTTCCAAGGGAAACTTGAAAGCCATTTGGTGGTATTTTTGTATATTATTTATTGATTTTTATAAAACCCATCATATTTATTTCTTTTGTTTCTTTAAGTTGTTTAGATCTAACTCATTCAAAACAAAAACAAAAAAACAACTTTCCCAAATTTATTGTGTAAAAAAATGCTATCATTAAAAGTTGCTTGAAATTGTGAACTAGAGAATAATGTTGTCAATGCATCTGGGATGAATAAATGATTCCTTAATTATTTATAAGAAAATTACATGGTGAGGTCGTTACTTATTTTCGTTTTTTTTTTCATTAAAATGAGGAGGACTCATCCACATTGTCAGTTTTTGCTGCAACATACTAATTGTGTTAAATGAATCTTGAACAAAAGATTGTTAAACCACTATTTTTATCCTCTTACCTGAAGAGAATCGTTTTATTTGTGGTAAAAAGCTTCTTTATGTTAACTTCTGAGTCCAACAAATCTACTTTTCTGCTGCTGTCTTCTGCTGATACTCAAGAGACATTTAAACTCACCAATAGTTTTCTCAATCATTAAGATGATTATGTAGATAGACTTACAGTGCAATCTCTTAAGAAGTAGTCACTCTACCACAGGAAATTCACACAGGCAAAACTATCGATTTTTTTTTCTTAATTATAATTCCATCAAAGCCAAGAATGATGTGGTGCTCTCTTTTGTTCAGTAGCTCCATCATCTTTAGGATTGTACATACTAAAACTTATAATCATCCATGTAAATCTTAGCAGTAAAGATTTGATATTCTTCCTGTCGTAAGCCAGAAAGTGAGCCATGTGTCTTTTTAGGGTAACTGGAAACCCTCCGTCAGATCATGACATTGAAATGTTTAACTTTGATCACTTCTACTGGACTCTTTTCTACTCTGCTCTGGAAATTGATAGTTCAGTGGTTGAAAATGATCTTGAAGAAATAAGTATCAGCAAATGAATTTTAAAAATATAAAAATTTTAATAACAATATAAAAAACATATATACATATTCTGGAGCTTTCGAGCTGTCTTTGCATAGCTCATTATCAACAAATTTATAAGAGTGCTCGGTTTTGTATTTATATACATATTGAAAAGCCAATAAATGTGTGTAAATGTAGAAATAATTTTGATAGATCGGCAACAAGTAAAACACGCCAACAGAAGAAGACTATCAAAATTATTTCCTTATCTATGCACATTTACTAGCTTTTCAATCTATATATATAAAAATGAATGTATCTTTGTTTCTTTCTTTCTTTCTTTCTTTGTCCTTTATAGACTCATAGGCCCTTTGACCTATCTGGACCAAACTTTGCAGAATTAATCTTTAGGACACTGCGGAAAAGATAGGTTACCTTAGAACCCGGACCCCCCCCCCCCCAAGGGGTTGAAAAGGGGTAAAACCCCTGAAAAACCCAATATCCACCTGGTGGTGAAAATAAGAACTACACAAATATTGTGTAAAGTGAAAAATTCACTCTCCTATGAGGGGCAGGGCCTCCACACTTGGGTGGGAGGAAGGCAACACAAAGGCTGAAGTATCCCACCCCCGAACGACACCGGGACCTTATATTTAGGACCTTATATTTAGGGCCCCTTCTCGGGCCCCCAAAGTCAATTGCAAAAAAGAGAAAAATTCGCTCTCCTATTTGGGGCAGGGACACCTCACGTGGGTGGGAGGAAGCCAACACAAAGGCTGAAGTGTCCCACCCCCGAACGACACCGGGACCTTATATTTAGAGCCCCTTCTCGGGCCCTCCAAGTCAAATGCAAAAAAGAGAAAAATTCGCTCTCCTATTTGGGGCGGGACACCACACTTGGGTGGGAGGAAGCCAACACAAAGGCTGAAGTGTCCCACCCCCGAACGACACCGGGACCTTATATTTAGGGCCCTTTCTCGGGCCCCCCAAGTCAATTGCAAAAAAGGGAAAAATTCGCTCTCATATTTGGGGCAGGGACACCTCACTTCGGTGGGAGGAAGCCAACACAAAGGCTGAAGTGTCCCACCCTCGACGACACCGGGACCTTATATTTAGGGCCCCTTCTCGTGCCCCCCAAGTCAATTGCAAAAAAGGGAAAAATTCGTTCTCCTATTTGGGGCAGGGACACCTCACTTGGGTGGGAGGAAGCCAACACAAAGGCTGAAGTGTCCCACCCCCAAACGACACCGGGACCTTATATTTAGGGCCCCTTCTCGGGCCCCCCAAGTCAATTGCAAAAAAGGGAAAAATTCGCTCTCCTATTTGGGGCAGGGACACCTCACTTGGGTGGGAGAAAGCCAACACAAAGGCTGAAGTGTCCCACCCCCGAACAACACCTGGACCTTATATTTAGGGCCCCTTCCTGGGCCCCCCAAGTCAATTGCAAATAAGGAAAAATTCACTCTCCTATTTGGGGCAGGGACACCACACTTGGGTGGGAGGAAGCCAACACAAAGGCTGAAGTGTCCCACCCCGACCGACACCGGGACCTTATATTTAGGGCCCCTTCTCGGGCCCCCCAAGTCAATTGCAAAAAAGGGAAAAATTCGCTCTCCTATTTGGGGCAGGGACACCTCACTTGGGTGGGAGGAAGCCAACACAAAGACTGAAGTGTCCCACCCCCGACCGACACCGGGACCTTATATTTAGGGCCTCTTCTCGGGCCCCCCAAGTCAATTGCAAAAAAGAGAAAAATTCCCTTTCCTATTTGGGGCAGGGACACCACACTTGGGTGGGAGGAAGCCAACACAAAGGCTGAAGTGTCCCACCCCCTACCGACACCGGGACCTTATATTTAGGGCCCTTTCTCGGGCCCCCTCCCCCAAGTCAATTGCAAAAAGGGAAAACTTCACTCTCCTTTGGGGGGGGCAGGGACACCACAATTAGGTGGGGGGATGGCGACACAAGGGCATAAGTGTCCCACACCCGACCGTCACCGGGACCTTATATTTAGGGCCCCTTCTCGGGCCCCCTAAGTCAATTGGAAAAATTCGCTCTCCTATTGAAAAGGACGGTCCACCACACTTGGGTGGGGATGGCGAAACAAGGGCCTAAGTGTCCCACCCCCGATCGACACCGGGACCTTATATTTACGGCCCCTTCTTACGAGCCCTTTCTTTCTTTGAGTGGCATTGCAACGCATGCCGGATACAGCTAGTATGTATATAAATATAGGACCAAGCACTCTTATAAATTTGTTGAAAATGAGCTACGCAAATACACCTCGAAAGCTCCAGAATGCGTATGTATGTTTTTTATTTGTTAATTATAATTTGTTATTTTTTAAAGTTATTTGTGGGTTGGCTAATACTTATTTCTTCACAATGAATTAATGAGCACACGTAAAAACCTTCTCCTTCACTATATTGAAAATGATCATTTAAGAAGATTTAGATCTTGTTTCATTTCTACAACAGATAGTTTTCAATCCTTGGCTCTTTTGAAGTTATTTACTTCTTTTCTTTGATCATTTTATGGTTATCTTCTCTTAAAAATCATAACAACAATATTATTATTTGTGCTGTAATTTTATCTTTGTTTTCTTTTTGAGCCATCTGTAGCTTATTCCTGTCCGTAATTAACAACTTTGGCCCAACTCAGAGGATGCTATAAAAATACTCATTCAAAATAAAAGAATCACTTTTGAAATTGAAGACGTCTATGGAAAAAGGGCGTAACTGCACTTAAGCCTTTCTTTGTAAGAATGCATTTTCAACAAAGAAAATCAAATAAATGTTGGGTTATCACCAAAAGAATTGCTGATAATAACAAACAGAAATAGTAAATAGTAATTCTTTTGGTGGTAACCCAACATTTATTCGATTTTCTTTGTCAAAAATGCATTGTTACAAAGAAAGGCTTAAGTGCCCTTAAGCCCTTTTTCCATAGTGGTCCTCACTTGTCTACATTAACATCTTATGAAAAGCAATAATTGCTAGATAATCAATTCTTTAAATTAAAATATTTCTACATTAAATAAATGACAGATTTACTTATTGTGGTTGAATTTAATATTATATAGGGGATTTCAGCAAATTATTATTTTGGAAATTAACCTTCATTAACCATTATAAAATACACACATCATTCGCTATAAATCCTTATGTTTGGTATCCATCAATATATATTATTTGAATTCTTAATTATTTCCTTGTTAGGCCCATTAGCAAAATATAACTATAATATTTCTTCAGATTTTCCAACATTGGGAAGCAATTCTACTGTCTACCAGTCAGTTTACCAATTCCAATCACTATAGATATTTTCTTGAACTCATCAACCAATAAATCTTTATCATACTTGTATCTTTTCTTAATATCAAAGGGGATTTGTGACATCCATGATAACTTCTTTACTAAGAAGCTCTTATTTGGTGATTTGCTGCTGGAATAACCATTTTCACGATTGGCTGAGCAGAGGACAGTAATGCATAATATTGCCATATCTGTAATGAAAACCTAGTATAGTGCGTCTAAGTCAGCTAGGCAGTCCCTTTCAGGCGTTGGGACAGAGAACTTGAAAAAATAGGGGTGAAAGGTAAGAGCTAGTAGGGAGAAAGGATTAAGCACAGTGGGGGTGGATTTTTCTGTGGATTAGAAGGGATCTAAATGACGATTTCAGAAGAGCTGAATTCTCCAAAATACTAAAAAAAGGATCACATAAGACTGTTTTTTTTTAATTCCACAACAATATAACTAATAATATCTTATTTATTTATTTATTTATTTATTTATTTATTTATTTATTTACTTGGTTAATTAATAAAAATATTTAAATAAGTAATCAAATTTACAAAGAAATGTTATATGAAAAGATTCATATAACAGTTTAATATTCATATAACATTAAAATTAACATTAACATTAAAAGATTCATATAACATTAAAATTAACATTAACATTAAAAGATTCATATAACATTATATAACTTTATATATATATAAAGTTCCTGATAACAATGACCCCATTGGAAAACCTTTTACTTGTTTCAAAATGTTGTTATTGTGCTTAAAATATGCATTATCCGTAACCTCTTTGATCAATTCCATTAATTTTATGTAATTTATATTTTGTTTTAACAATATTTCAGGTTGTTTCATATGATACTTTATCCAATATTTTTAAGATTTCAAAACCTGAATGTTTGTATATATACTCTCCATATCTAAAGAAAAAAAGTGAAATTATAGGATTGACTAACATTAAAAAAAATGTACTTCGTAACTTTAGTTGTAGTTTCATCACTTTTTCTTTTTTATGAATTGATATTTTTTTTTTAATAACTATTAAATTGTAATAAAATAAAACAAACAAAAAATATAAACAAATAATGAAGACCAATGGCATTATTGCATTATTAGCAGCACGTTAATATTGTTTTAATAGAAAAACAAACTAGCTTTTATGCTACCTATTTTTTTTTTTTAACTTTATAGTTCTGTAAATGTATATGAATTTTATTTATATAAATATGTAGAAAAATGAATTGATGACTCTTTCTCATTATTTTTTAGCCCTGAAAAGGGCATTTTTTTTTTTAACAGGAAATACTTCTGCTTTGAAATTAGTTGCTATTTTTATTCTAATGGAGCAATACCATCGTTGTCGGAGTTTTCTTCAGAACTTGACGATTCCTCTTCCAAATTAATAATTAATTCTTCAACTCTTTCCTCTAAAATTCCTGAACTTTCCCAATACTCTTTTTCAATTTTAATGACTTTTTCGCAGACAGGTTTCCAACAGTTTTTCCTTTCTAACTCCAAAAAAGCTTCATTACACAATTTATCTATGTCTGCACAAGTTGATTTTGTTTGGTGTTCTCCGATGTAACTTTTCTCCTGCGCCCATATCAGCTCGATTGGGTTTAAATCTGGATGATATGGTGGAAGTCTTAAGATTTCATGATCATGCTGCTTAGCAACTTCATCTAAAATATATGTTTTAGGTTTTTTGTATTTTTTGGCCAAATCAAGCAGCTCCTCTTTTAATATTTCTCTGAAGGGGGGAAGACTGAGTTTTTCTTTAACTAGCCAGTCGTAAATTTCTTGTTTTCTCCAATTCGCTGTTGGTTGCTTTTCAGTGACAACGTTGTGATATGCTGCATTATCAATCACAATAACTGATGAAGATGGGGAATTTGGAATGAGCTTAGTAGTGAACCACTTCATAAAGTTATTGTGGTTCATGTCATCATGATAATCACCAGACTTCGTGCCAGATTTGAAAATTAAAGTGGCATTCGGAATGAAACCATTAACAGTTCCAGCAGAAACCATTATGAATCTATTTCCTTTACTGCAGGATTTTAAAACACCTTCAACATCACTGCTTTGCCAACACTTGGATCGAATATGTGTCGTATGAATATAACTTTCATCTATAAAAATTATTGATTTATTAGGATCACAACGAAAATTTCTGATAGCCCTTAGATATTTGTGGCGAAGCAAAACTATCTCTGGTTTTTCTATTAAAGCTTTTCTTATTGACTGGCATCTCTTAAATACAAATCCAATCTCATGGAGGAGCCTCCGTAGAGTTTCAATGCATCCATCAAAACAAATTTCATCCCTTAACTTGTTTCTCAGTTTTTTCAAAGAAGGAACTTCCTGTTCCAAAACATAAAAGTCGTGGATAGTTTTTCTCACAATTGATAAATCCATTGTATCCCAAAGTTTCTTCTTATATGGCAGCCTTTTTTTGTTGGGTGTTCCGCATTCTTCACCGTTCTCTTCCGCCTTTCTTTTCCTTTTGTTCATTTTAAAAATTGTTCTTTCAGGGACTCCAGTTGCAGCACTAGTCCTCGCAATAACTTTGTTAAAATCAATCAAAGGCTGTTTTGATTTTTTTCACATTCATTACTATGTTTGTCGATTGAGAATTCCAAACCTCTCGCTTGGACATTATTCATGAGTGAAAAAAAAAAAAGCACAAGTTATCTCCACAAAATAGAGGAACTGTACTGTTGCGCTGGTTAATTTCCTAGAAATGAGTCATTTAGATCCCTTCTAATCTCAGTCCACAGAAAAATCCACCCCCACTGTGCTTAATCGTTTCTTCCTACTCGCACTTACCTGATACCCTTTCACCCCTTTTTTTTCAAGTTCTCTGTCCCAACGCCTAAAAGGGACTGCCTAGCTGACTTAGACGCACTATAACTTGAATTCTTCAGAAAGCGTCTTGTGGAACAAGGTTTAGAATATTTATGCAATGGAGAACATTTGAGGCTTTTATGTTTCAGAGTATGACTGAAATGTGTGAACTTTCACTAATATAATGAACAGATTCCAACAGTACACAATTATATTAACTTTCCACTTGTCAACACTGTCGAAAGATGGAACTTTAAATTATATTGTTTTACCGTGTATTTGAAATCCGTCTCAATTCCACAGGAAGGAAGAGAAAGCGATCCTTAGAGGTCTGAAGTGTTTCCTTTCATATCCCAATGGTTGGAAAAGGATTACATTGCATTCAGCAAGTAAGACCTTGATATCAAAAGATGCCTCTCTCTTGAATCCACCTAATACACCAGTCCCTGTTCATCAACACTCTACTAGACAGTTGCTACATCACTAACTGTCTTACCAATGTCTTCGATGCAGCTGGCATCTCAGCTGGACTAACTTTACACAAAAGAAGACCTTCACTGCCTCCGCCAAAGCATTTTATGCATTCTCATTCATATTCACCATTTCATAGTCATCATTATTTCTCTCCCTGACCGTTTTAGGAGGATATTATGGACGATATTTCTGTGATTCCTTCAACTCAACCCTAACAATATTAATATTCAATGTAGACGTTGGAACAAGGAAGAAATAAATAATTTTAGAATAGATAATAATGAATCATAGGATAATTAAAAATAAGCAAAAATGAGGAATTTGAAAAATACATTTCATTATTTTTTGAAGTTTATATTTGAACTTGATCTTTGTTTCCTTTTTTTTTTATGTAAAATAAGTTGAGATATAGAAAGATTTCATTAAAAGTTGCTGTAGATTTAAGTAAATCATCAGTTGTGATTAACAAAAGAAAAAAGAAAGAGTTTAGGACCTCCTTTGATTTGACCTTTTTAACTTTTTCCATTTTTGTTGTTGTTGTTGTATTTTTTCTTTGAATTGTGAAATGCATAAAAAAAAGGAGAAGTTTTCATATTTCCAAATTATAATATCTACTAAGTCAAGTGATGTATTTCATTGGCTAAAAATTGATTAAATTATCCAATACTTTTAAGTTGCCTGATGAAATGAAAGCTAATTGAAATGGATGATTGTATTCTCTACTAATGCTATTCTCTGTTCAGTTGTAAATCAAGTTTCAAGAAGCATCAATGATTGAGAAGGTATTACAGGGATAAACTGACATTTCATATTTTTAATTTAAGTAGATTAAAAATATAAGAATGTGTCAAATATCTGTAATAGCTTAATTCATTTGTTTTAATAAAACCTATTCTCCATTCAACACCTTGAGGTTATTAAAAATATTTTTTTTTAATGACTGTTACAATGACTCTTACGTTTGGTTATTTGTTATTGTAATTATCTGATAGTCCTGCTCCCAGAGTATACTTGGGTCAGTATGTGTACGAAATTTGGTTGCTATTCGCCCAGTAGTTCTTCCTATAGAGAGGTCTAAAGAGTTCCTCTTTAATTTGGATGACCTGATATATTAAATATTTTTTTAAAGTTACAGAAATGCTAGTAGATGTGTGCATAGAAAAGAATGAAAAATATAAAAAAAGGTAAAAGCGGAATATTAGATTAGATTGTTATATTAAGAGTTAATGTTTTTATTGTTATTTTCACTACTTGACCTACTAGTGTTAATTTATCCTTTTGCTTTTAAGGAAACCAAATGATATTTTGTTAGGTGTATATAAATTAGATAGTTCTCAAAACACTTCAACAACACTTAGGCTACTTTCTAAAGGTATCTGCAAATCAATGATAGAAACTATAAAAAGTGGCTGTGGGAATGTAACTTCTTTTAAAATAATAGATGTAAAACATTCATTCACTGATAAGTAAGAATACTACTGGTATTAGAATTAATTTGACATCTGTATTAAATGGAGAAAATAGGATTCAGTGTTTTGGTCCAGACAGATGGTGGGTGTACAAGATTCCCACTGTGTTTGGAAACATTATGAGATCAAATGTCACTAAAACAAAGAAGAAAAAAAAAAGGATAGTTTTCTAAGAAAGACAATGCTTTTTTGTTCTTTTCTATGTAGAAGCAGTCGTTATGGCAATGCCATTAGAAAGCAAGCATTGTTATCTTCACTTCTACAGTAGCTGGACAGATGGTGGAGTAGCTGAAGTTTCTAGATCAGTATCTGTTGCCTATATTTTGGGTCATTCTGGTTCTTTTAGGAAGGTAAATATATTGGCTTATGAAATTTTAATCAATATTTACGTCTAATATTTTTTTTTTTTAATTCCTAAGAAATACAGGCGGATAACCAGTCTCTGCCAACAGCTGAGTTTTTCTCTGCTTGTAATTTAATTTCAAACCTAAAAGAATTGTTTTCTTAATAAAAGACAAGTAGGATAATGAAATTCGATGTTTGTTGCAATGATTTACTTTTATTTTCCCTAAAATCACTAAATTTTTGTGTTTAGATCCAACTGATAATGCATCTGAAAATCCCACCCACATCCTCCTAATATTCAGTAGAATGCAGATGTTTATTTAACTAATATAATATTATTATTTAAAGAATACATTTTAGCAATTGATTTTGATATTTTATAGTGAAAAAGTCTATTTATAATAAATACCTAAATTTGTATTATCTCTCAAGAAATGCAATCAGTGATTTTCCATTGGATTGCTTTGGGAGATGCCATTGTTTTGGGCAACCAGAAGCCAACTAGGAATAGGAGGGGAATGATATTGAATAATCATGAAAATAAATTTTATATATTCCATGATGCTCTTTTGACACTAAACTAATAAAATGGGTATAATTATTTTCATTTAAATAATTTATATGAATTAAAAAAACACTGATAGTGCCCAATAATAATAAATCTATTATCCAAAATACCGTTAATTATAAAATCTGTCAAGAGATAGGACTACAGGTAGTTGCAAATGGCCTATGTTAACAAACATTTATTAGTAAATTATCAGTAAAGTTTCTTATTTTTTACTTTAAAACAATGCCACGAGATAAACCACTTACAGACTTTAAAAAGGGACAAGTGCTTTGCTAAATCAATTGTACAGGTATTGGGATGGCCTCATACTTTAATTAATTGATAATTACTTGATAATTGAGTATTGGTGATAAGAATGGAACAAAAAAATCGAGTTCCAGACCACCAAAACTTACATCACATGCAAAAAGAGTCATTGTTCGTGAAGTTACTGAAAATAATAGATCCATGAGAGACGTAGCCCGACATCCTGACATCCCTGTTTCAAGATCAACTAAAGAGAAAAATGAAAATAAAACAC
>JAFIDM010082448.1:0-33325 GCA_023159025.1 Thereuonema tuberculata | reverse complement strand
CAGAAAGATTCTGTAGTCATTCCTGGTTATTTATTAATCATTTTGTAAGTTAATATCTACGGCCATTTTAAATATCTTGAAACTGTTTTATGCCCAATAACAACATTGGCGCATGTCTTAGTAGGAAATAAAATGAATGTGATATCACATTATTGCAGTGACTTAAGTGATACTGTTATCATCAAAAATAGTGTGAAAGAAATTTGTAACTTACAATTTGTTAAGAGTGCAATACACCTATCGTTATTTTGTTAATTCAATGTCCTTTCAAAAATAAATTTTATATGTCGTTGTTGTTTTCATAATGCAGAATAATTTTTTTTTTTTAATTTTATTTTCAGGGTACCTCTGTAATGTTGATAGTTGCTATTATCGTTTATTATAAATTATATTTAGGATAAAAAATATATTTAAGATAAAATAAAACACTAATGTGTTTAATTTTTTTTAAGAATTAAACTTTTTCTTTTGAGTGGCCCATCCTTTGAAGTCATCCTTGCCAATTCCTTTGAAGTCCTTCAGAAGGAATGAAGTTAAAATACTAAATAATTGTAGACTGTACGGCCACTTTATTAGTCTGTTTACCTAGTAGCATGTTGGGCCTCCTTTCGCCCTCAAACAGCCTGAATTCGTCGAGACTTGGTTTCCACAAGATTCTGAAAACATTGTTGAGGTACTATATACTATGCAGATATGAGTGTGTCACGCAGTTCTTTAAGATTTGATGGAAATGTAGGCCGGGAACGAACAGCCCGTTCCAGCTCATCCCACAAATTTTCAATCGGGCTGAGATCCGGGGACTGAGTGGACCACTGCACCAAGGAAAAGTCATAGTCATGTTCCTCAAACCATCCCATAGTGATACGGGATTTGTGCATCGGCGCATTATCCTGCTGTAAGTAGCCGTCTGCATGAGGAGAAACTATTAACATGTACGGTTGCACTTGATCAGCTATGATGTTTAGGTATCCTAGCATCCTGACGTGCCTCCAGAGATATCAATGGACCCAAAGTGTGTCAGGAAAATGTCCTCCACAACATGACACTGCCCCCACCGGCTTTAATAGTTAATGTGAGACACAGCATTTGTGCGCTCAGCCAAGGTGTACCTAATAAAGTGCCGGACAGTGTACTGATATATTCATATTTAGTAAAACGTATGTATAAATATTTTACAAAGATTCTGAACTAGTTGTCTCATAGATAGTTTTTGAATCAGTATTTAAAGAATTGGCCTAAATAGAAACAGTAGATCGTTATGAAATGCCAAGATCATGTTGCCTGATTATGGAATTTACTGATTATGACTATTATGACTATTAAAGGTTAACTTGTAATTCTGTACCACTATTGAATAACTCCCACGTATGTACGGGTTCCATTTATAACAGTATATATACAAATTCTCAGTGGTTTTTAAGGCTATATTGAACGTGAGAAATAAAAGAACGTGAGAAATAAAATATTTAGGCGTATTGTCATTTCCGATTTGCTATTCAGATTTGATTTGAAAATTGTTTGAAGACTGCTTGACCATTCATAGAAATAAATAAATTCAACGGAAAGGTTATTTTGAATTACCCCATCTGCAATCAGACTGTTTAATATATATACAGGTTGTAAATGAATTTATTGCATGCAACAAATTTGGCTGAAAATGGAAAAGTTTTTGATAAGGAACGTGGGTCCGAAACGCAGAGATTCTCTTTTATACCCCCCCCCCTTATATTATTCACTTCAATATTTGGAACGGTTTGGCATGTTTTATTTAATGAAGGGCAGTTGATTATTGAAAAGCGAAATGTACTAAAGAGGGTCCCCAAAATGTGCTTTGGTTGATAATTCGACCAGCTGATCGTTTAAGTAAGCTTGTTCCTTTATGTCCGAGGTAAATGTGACCAAGAAAAAGTGACGTGAAAGGAATTGCAGTATTCCCCAGTGGTTTGTGTTCAAAGCTGTGATGGGATTTAATGAAAAGGGATTGATACAAATCAATGGTCTTTTTTTCCATCTTCGATTTTTATTTCTTTCGCTTTTTGTACAAATCACAAAATCCCAGCTACGTTACACAGCAAACCATGAAACAATATTAATCTAAATTATTAAAAGAAAAATTTATTTTTTTCTGCCCCTATCTCTATAACATAAAGACATACAAATAAGGTAGCAAATGTTAGATGTATTGAGGATGCTCACATTTTCATTTATATATAAGTGGGTCAACCGGACGTCCCTGGACGATGCGAGACATCCCGGATCTCCGAGACGGTCTCCGAGATTTCATTATTTACGTTGTCAACCGGAATCATAGTCATTTGACTTACGATCAAAGATCGGTATCCGAGCAGCAGTCGCTGCTTGTGAGAAAGCGATCGCTGTCACAGGTTTTGAGAAAATCATCTCAGACTCCAAGATCACGTGATCACAGGTTTGCTAGTCTTATTTAAAATTAGAAACATATTTATTAATAATAGAGCTATATCACAGCAGTTAATAACGGCCTAATAAGGCGAGGACACGGCATGTATGATGAAATTGCTCCCTTTTTCTGAGATTAAAATACACATGGAATACTTGAAATATATATATAGGTTGAGGGACCATCTCTCATATTAAGAAGAAAAAAATAAAGTCGTGAATTGACAGCTTCTTTCTCCTGCCACTCCAGTAACTAAAGCTAATAGCCCAGTTCTCGCTTACCTGACGACGATAGAATAATCCAATCACGTGATCCAGTGTGATTGCTTGAGTTAGAGAAGTGGACGGGAAGCGAAAACGTTTAATTTAAAGAATGAGAGAGAGATTTTAATTTTGAAGAGAAAATAACATGTTTATATTTAAAATTAATGTGGTAAATTGAGAGTCAACCGATATCAATTTTTTCAATAAATGTTAGATTTTCTGCGGGGATATGAACTGAAATTCGGAATACTACTATGTGATGAGGAGTTCATTTTTCCACTGTTACAGAATGGACGATTCCCTCCCCGCTTGCAGTAATCGACCTAGTTGATTCACTTGTACATAAACAGTAAACTCCCGATTATCCGTGGAATTGGGTGGCGAGGCAACTGCGGATAAGCAAATTCCGCGGATATTCCGAAATAGGACAAAAATCAACACAAAAATGGTTTTAATATTTTATTTACATTAAAATGGCAATACATACAGTTACAGTACATAAATTATGAACAATTATTTTATTTTAAATTAATAAATAACGTCTTAAATAACCACAAACTTTAATCATCTTTCCAGCAATATTTCGTCCTGTATTTCGAGATATTGCTGGAAAGATGATTAAAGTAATGGTAATTACAGAAGTTATTTATTAATTTTATGGTATTTATAAGAAGATGTAATTTATTTTAAATTATTATTTTTTTTATTTTTAAATTTTATTATTACAGGAAGCCTATCCCGTAATTTAGTGTAGCGTGCCGGCCTAAGTTCCACACACAAGGTCGTTCTTTAAATTGCTTGACTATAATTGTCTTCACTTACTTTGATAGCCTCTTTTATGAGTACCGGGTTCGGTTCTCATGTGGGTTCTCACGTGATGGTGGACGATCTGCACTGGTCAGGTTTTCTCGGGTTCTCCCGTTTCCCCTGCACTTCTCCCACCATACTTTTTCAGTTTTCTCTCCATCTGTTCTTATTTCCGTGGGATAGTATAATAGACCTCTGATTGCAGTGCTTGGCTTCTCTGCCACCCACATTCACTACATAACATAACATAGCTTCTTTTACTGTTTACCTTATTCTATCATTTATTTTTTTTTAATTCCGGAATTTATTGTTCAGTAAAAATAAATGGAAACATGATAGATCCGCGAATAAACCACCCGCAGTTAATCGGGAGTTTATTGTATATATATAAAACCAGGCATCTGTAATCATATCGTCCTGGGTGAGGATCCATTGAAGAAAGTCTTCAATATCATCTTAGCTTCTGAAGAGAGTTTGTCATAAAACCTGTCCTCTGAAGATTCAACGTCTTCGGTAGAGTAGAAAAAGAAACAGCTTCCTGGGCAGTGGTTTGAATAAAGAATACAAACAGTCATTAGTTAAACAGATTCTTCTGGGCGCTTATCCTCAGAAGATAGATGAGCTTCAGTCCAAAGTGAAAAGGGACTTTAGAACGAAGACGAATTAGGCAGTCGTTCTTAGAAGAGTCTTCTATTCCATTTTACAGGAGCCATACTGTATGGGATGCTCGTATTCCGGTTTCAGTCGTTATATTGAGCATGCACAGCTGGGTCGCTCTAGCTGTATGGCTCGACCACTTGTTCTGATGTATTCAGTAATCCACACTTTCCTTTTGTCGCTGCCGTACAATGCGGGAATGTCGTCACGATACAAAGGTTCCAAGATATGTTCTCGGTAGAAGACAGCATTAATCTTGATCTTTGCAGGTACCTTCCTCAGTGGCAACTTTCCTTTGCAGTTGTAACCCGCAACAATCATGAATCCTCTCGAAAAGTTTTCTTTGCATTCGCGGTACCACTCGGATCGTCCTTTGGCATCAAAAGGGCAATAAAATATTATCCTTGGCTTCTTGGTATCACTAAGGTAGATCCATGCCTTATCCAAAGTAGTGACGTACTTCTATTTTTATCCCGATAAGTGGTGCTTGTAAAGCTTTCGGTTGTTGGTCTTCCTTTCAGCAACGTTTCGAGGAAGTAGATGATGAACGTTGGCGATTCGTCTTCCATAGTATTCCAGTTATAATTAGATTCATTGAAAATGGCCTACTCCGAAACATTAAGATTATTCTATTTTTGAATGGATAATTTTACTAATTTCTTAACATCGTCTCTTTTCAATGGTCTTAAAATGATTCAAAGTTTTTTGAACTCCTATTTTTAAAATAGTTATGTAATGGCTATATTCCATTTGTTTATTTAACTTTATAGAAATATGTTCAGTTTTACGACTAAATATTTCATTTTAGAATGACCCTCAACCAGCCTAAAATTCAGATATTTTCTTTGAATTTTCCGCGAATAATTCATTGTTTCTTTAATAACATTATTTGTTTTCTTTTGATTATTATTTTAACAAGAATGAGCAATACATCTATGCCTAGAAATTCATTGTTAGGACTTTTAATATGACTTTAATATGACTTTAATACGTAAATTCGACTGATATTGTACCTTTGACCACAGCAGGGAGTTGTTCCTCTGACCAGGTCAATGCTACAACATTACTTAATAAGTAAATGTTTTTACTTAGTCATTTTAGCATTATAAAAGATGGAAATTTAAATATTTTTTGCCAAATTTTTATTTTTTTACCAAATCTTAATCCAAAGATAGTAAACAATTGATTGTTTGTCCACGACTTTGAGTCTGATGTTGAATATTCATCAGGGGAAAGTGTTTTCGATTTTTCAGATGAATGCCATGAGTTGGAGAAGGAATTAAACTTTGAAAAAGAAGATTTAGACAAGGAAATTAACGTGCGTTAGTACATTTTTACAGTAAAATAAACCAAAGAACGCACATAACTAAACAAAACAAAACACAAATTCACTGAGCTATTTTTGATATTTGTGCTGGAAATGGAGGACAGCGCTGTTTCGAGGCTTTTTGGCCTCTCATCAGCTCCACCTATCCAGCATACCCAAGCTCAGTGAAATGGGACGAATAGACAAAACGGACAAACATACAAATCCATGACCCCTGAATTACAAAACCATCAAAATAAAATCAAGAAGATTTAGTTGAAGAAAGTTATGTCCTTGTCAAGCTCACAACGAAAAAAAAAACGAAGGAATACTTTGTGGCCCACATAAAGAAAGCAGCATGTGATTATTTTAAGTTAAATAATTGAAAAAAACTACCGAAGATGGTAAAATTCATCCAACGAAATAAGCAGCTCTACGACGTAGAACTACAAAATATTGTGGCCAGGCTACCAAATCCAACCACAGCTGGCGGCACAACCAGCTCGACTAAAGAATGTCTTATCTTTAGGAGTTGATTTTTCATTGTGTAATTTAGAGTAAACGGCCAGAAGTAAGCTAATTAAGCCATTAGAATTTATTTCATGTTTTATTATTCTACTTTGAATTGCATACATTTGCCAAATGTATACATTTCTGAATAAAAATGTTAATTAAGGAACTTGTATCTAACTGTCAGCTTCTACTACCACCTAGTCAAAGGTACAATACCCTCTGGTGAAAGGTACAACACGTAGTTGTACCTTTGACCACAAAGTATAGTTTTTTTGTAAATTAAAAATAAAATACTTATACTCAAAATATAATATATAAAACACATGCAGTTGATGGCAAGATGAATGAAGCTCACATGTATCCATTCAGGTAAGGATTTACTTGAGTATAGAAAATTAGAAAATTCATTTACTGAAAACTGGTCAAAGGTACAACACCTTCCCCTACTTCGTCGGGAAATCTTTTGCGGCAATTACGGCGTTACAAGGAGTTCCAAGGAGTGATGTGTGTGGTCGGTTCGCACCGAAGTGCGAGCTTCGTTGCCGAAGCATCCGTGCTCCAGGGAGCGCTAGTGTTCCCAAGACGGCGAACCCCTAGCAGACTCCCTAGAATTACAAGGGAAAGATACTGGGGTGGTTTCCCGTGGCCTTCCCCAGGACGCCATTAAGGAATGACGTCAGACCTAAGAGAAAGTGAAGAAGAGGCTACAACACAGGAAAGGAAATTTTTGAAACATCCATGCTCGCTACCGGGATTTGAACCCGGGCGCTGGCACATTGATCTCACAACAGACCGACGCCTGAGACCGCTCGACCACACCACCGCGGCTCCAAGGAGTGAACCAAGTGTTTTAGTTCATCGGTGTTGTAATATGGAACCAAGATTGAATTATAGCTTCTATTAATTGTATTTGATTCCTAGGTTGCTTCTGACGGATATTTTTCTTCAATATTATCCACAAATTTTCTATAGGGTTTAAGTCAGGCCTACTATCTGGCCATTCTAGAAGTGAAATGTTATTTTCCTTAAACCACTTTTTACAGACAGCAGCAATATAGCAAGGAGCTGAGTCCTGCTGCTTTAGATAGGTCTCGTTATCCTGAAAAAGGTCACTTGCCAAAGGCTCAAGTGTTATTCTCGATGTATTTGGGCATTTAAAGTGCCATCAATTACACAAATTCTGCCTACACCTTTAACTGTCATGCAACCCCTGATCATGACACTAATGGCATGCTTCATAATAGGTATAGTGCATTCAGGTAACAAATCTTCTCCAATTCTCCTCCTTAAATATTTTATTCCATCTCTGCCAAATATGTTCCCGTTGTTCTTTTCACCAATTAACATATTTTTTGGCCCATTCTAATCTCGTCATTCTTTGTTTGGGAGACAGAAGTGGCATTTTTCTTGCAATTCTCGAATTTAAAGCGAAGTCTTTGAGTCTGCATTGAATACTCCTTGCACTCACATGCAACCCACATTCTGAGAATTTATTTTTAATCGAATTAGATGATTTTCTTGTGTCAAGTAAGCTCTGTCGTTTAATTCTCTTAGCATCAACAGCTGCTATACACCTTTTCCTGCCTTTACCAGGTGCGTTGTAAACGGATTGAATCTCTTGATATCTCTTGCATAGCTTCATAATCTCACCTTTGATTATATTTCGACCAATTTTTTTATGATTTCCTCTTAGCTTTATCCTTTTTCGCGAAAAGTTAGTATTTTAGTTCTTTTCCCAGGTGATCAGTCAAACCTTTTTAATGTGTCATCATACAGTATTCGAACCAAAAAAAAAACCAACAACAACGTCCGACCAATTCAAGTTACACTCTTGAATAAGAGTGAATAGGATCCTTATATTAACTGAAATGAGAGGCAATTTGTACTAGCACCTTATTGGTTCCTTGCTGTATCATAACAGCACATGATTGGCTTTCAGAACAATCACACTGATTGGTCGGTATTGACTTTAAGAAAAGTTACTCTTTTTACTGAAGCAGTTTTGTTTTGTTTTGGTTATTTGGCTATAACGTTTGATATAATAAAGATAATTCAATAAAATTTAGTTCATTACATTCTGCATTAAATTGTATTTCTAATGATGTATAATGTTACAATATTATTTTAAAAACAGTTGATGTTCAGAGCCATGAAACCTCCAAAACACAATTTTTCTAAAAGGTTTCCATAATTTTGGCCTCTAGTGTAAAAGAGAATGCATTTCTTTAATTCCTTGTTTACAACGAAATTGTTTCTATATTGGCAATAGTGACCAGAGTATGAAATAACGTATAAGAGGCCATAAAAGTTGTATTAAAACAGGAAACATAGACGGTTCATTCCAAAGCGAGGCTCAGGAGAGTAAGGTCGCAGTTTTTTGAGCTCCGCTAATGTTTAGCAAAATGACTGTCTGCAATTCTGTATAAGTGTACTCATTGTGTGAAAATTAGGTGGACAAAGGTATGCGAATGTTTAATAAGTTATATGTGATAAGAAGAAAATTACTTATAAGATAATGGAAGAATAAAT
Source organism: Thereuonema tuberculata (assembly GCA_023159025.1). Lineage (NCBI taxonomy): Eukaryota > Metazoa > Arthropoda > Chilopoda > Scutigeromorpha > Scutigeridae > Thereuonema > Thereuonema tuberculata. Next base: position 24,831 of record JAFIDM010082448.1, on the reverse strand, counting down.
TCATGAAAGGCGCAGTCCAAGTAGAAGCGTTTAGGAGGTGGAACAACTTGTTTGACCCGTAAGTACTCTAATTATATACAGGGTGGGCAAAATAAAAGAGGCCCCGGAAAAAAAAAGGACAGAGTCCACTATCGTAAGGGAGATTGGGTTGGTTGAACCTATTCTTCTCACAAGGGAGACAGCGTCGGTCGGGTCCAACAGAAAAAGATAGGGGGGAAATTGAACAGTTCCACAGGTAACAATGTATCAATTATTGACAATAGGACTGACCCTTGTTAATGAACTGCCTTGTTAATGAACAGAAAATGCTGGAAACCATAATTGCGATGCACCAATCGGTTGCTGTCACATTCACATCACAGAAGATGTTGAAAATGGCCACCGTTGACGTCAATGCAGCGCTGTGCTCGATTTATCAAACTGTGAGACATTCTTAGCAGCTCTGCCTGAGGGATAGCAGCAATAGCGTTTTCAATGTTCTGCTGTAGCGCTTCCAGTGTGTGAGGATTATTGGAGTACACCTGACCCTTCAATTTGCCCCAGAGGTAAAAATCACAGGGAGAGAGATCGGGCGATCAAGATGGCCAGTTGATTGCACTGCCTCAGCAACCGATTGATGCATCGCAATTATGGTTTCCAGCATTTTCTGTTCATTAACAAGGCAGTTCATTAACTAGGGTCAGTCCTATTGTCAATAATTGATACATTGTTACCTGTGGAACTGTCCAATTTCCCCCCTATCTTTTGCTGTTGGATCCGACCGACGCTGTCTCCCTTGTGAGAAGAATAGGTTCAACCAACCCAATCTCCCTTGCGATAGTGGACTCTGTCCTTTTTTTTCCGGGGCCTCTTTTATTTTGCCCACCCTGTATAAATAGGGTCGTAAACTGAAAACAATAATAATTGAACTGATTCGGAACTGAACTTGAGAATTTATTTGATTAAAGAATACAGTAAATATAGTAAGGTGGTCTTAAGTAATTGAAAGATGGACGAGTTCATTAGTACAAGGCCTCGTGCAGGTAGTTTGGGTAGTCTAAACTCCTCTGAATCTTGCATTAAAGATAGCTATGTTTCAAGAAGCCAGTCGAATATATTTGCTACCAGAAGTAATATAAGTAGATCTCCGCCTGAGAAAAGACCAAAAAGAAATATTGAAGCGGAGAGTCAAATAGCAGCGTTAGATTCAGAAGAGGCCATTAATAAGGTAGCAAGGGAAAGGGAAGAAAATGAGCTTTGTACTAATTTTCAAGAAAATATATTAAAAGTTCTTCAAGAATTGAAGAAAGATATAGAGGTAGTCAAAGAATTGAAGAAAGATATAGAAGCAGTCAAAGAAGAAACAAAGCTAATTAAAATAATAAAAGAAGAAACTGAACTCTTTAGAAGTAAAATGCTATATCTCGAGCAACAGATAAAGTCACTTAAGGAGGAAAAAACGAAGAAGGCGGTAGAAAAAGAGAAACTGGAAAGAGAAATTAAAGATTTAAAAGAAAAGGTGATAGAAATGGAAAATAGGGGAAGAAGAAACAATGTAGTCTTCTATGGAATAAAGGAAGAAAATGAGGAAACATGGGAACAAACGGAAGAAAAAATAAAAGAAATATGTAGAAAGCCACTAGGAGTGGAGGTCGAATCCATCGAAAGAGCACACCGATTAGGAAAAAGAAATACAAAGGACACTTTTAAGTTACCCCCGATTATTGTAAGGTTCTATGACTGGAAGGAAAAAGAAAAAAATATAAGAAATAGATCTAACCTTAAAGGTACGAAGATTTATTTGGATGAAGACTTCTCAGCAGAGACTGGAGCAATAAGGAAAAAGTTAATAGAAATCATGTTACAGGAAAGGAGAAAAGGAAACTCAGCGAAAATTATTTTTAATAAGCTAAAGGTAAATGATAAAATATGGTCGTATGAAGAATGGATGAGAAAAGCTAAATCAGACGAAAGGGGGAGAGTAAATGAAATAGTTTTGAAGAATAGTGAAGGAAAAGATTCAAAAAACGTGAAATCATAATTAACCAAGGGGAAGAGAGCTTAGAAGGTTATCAACAGAGGTTTCAAAAATTTGCAAAATTGTCAACAAGTTATAATAGTGAAGGGGAAGAAACTAATTTACAATCACTGAATGGAAAAAAGAAGAAGAATTCCAATAAGGAAAAAGTTAAAAATAATGTTCCAACGATAGTAGCCTGGAATGTGAATGGTTTAATGAATAAGGATAATAGTGATCTAAGGAAAGTGCTAAATGACTTCGATGTAATAATTTTAATTGAAACATGGTTGTTAAAAGCTGAAAACATTGAAAATATTGGTTTAAGTAATAGGTATGAATAGAGTCATAAATTAGCAGATAAACAAAGTAAATCTGCTAATTTATAGAGTCATAAATTAGCAGATAAACAAAGTAAGATCAAGTGGGGGCATTAGTTTAGGAATAAATAAGAGCAAGAGTATTAAATTTGTGTCGCAAAAGATTTATGAGGATTGTATTATTGTAAATATTGTGTGTCGAAAAGATCCCTATAAGTTTATTGCAATTTATAATAAAGATATAAATAGATTATTAAATAAATTAAACGAAAACATTATAGAGGATTTAAAAAATGATGTAAATATAATTGTTATAGGGGACATGAATGTGCGCATAGGTAATCTAAATTGTAAATGTTTTAATTCTAATTTTGAGGAAGAATTATTATTTGAAGATAGAAACTCATTGGATAAGGTGTGTAATAAAGATGGAAAATTACTTATGGAATGGGCAAGAGAAAATAATTTAGAAATTTTAAATGGAAACTATGAAAATAATAATGTAGGAAACTGGACTTATATTGGTAATACAGGATGCTCAGTGATCGACCTATGCTTTGTTAATGAAAAATTCTTACAAAATGATATTTATTTTGAAGTAGGGGAGTGTTGGATATCAGACCATATGCCAATCTCAATAACAAATAGGGTATGTAGAAAAAAGGTAGCTGAGAATGTAACAAAGAAATATATTTGGGAAGAGAGTTTAATAGGGGAGAATATAAATAAATATAAACAGGTAATCTCAGAAAAATTTAACGATTTAAATTATATTCACGAAATAAATGCATTTGATGAAAGCTTTACAAAATTATTAAAAGAGGGGTTACATAGTATAAGAGAAAAGAAAGAAAATATAGAAGAAAAGGGATGGCGTGATAAAGAGCTTAAAGATTTTTAAAAAAAAGGTAAAAGAACAGTTAAAAATTTTAAGAATGAAAATACAATAGAGGAAAGAAAAAAATATATAGCATTGAAAAAACAATTTAAAAAAATGTGCAAAGAGAAAAAAGAATTATGGGAGGAAAACATAAAGGAAAATTTTGATAGGATTAATACGGGTAAGGAATTTTGGGACATGATTAAGAAATACAGAGGTAAAGTAAGAAATTGTGACTATAAAAAAGAAATAGATGATGAGGTATTGGAGGATCATTTTATCACATTATTGGAGGGGGTTAGAGTTTCGAAGCCTGAGAAAAGTAATAAAATTGAAAAAGGGAAGGAAAAAGAAATTGAAAATAGGTTAGTGAAGTTAGAAGAGGAAATAGATCTATTTAATGAAGAAGTCAATCTCACAGAATTAATGACAGTTTTGAAACGCTTAAAAAAGAATAAAGCTGCGGGCCCCGATGGGATAAAAAATGATTATATTAAGAATATGCCTACAGAAGGGATTAAAGTATTTTTGAGCTGGATGAATTGGATTTGGAAGACCGAAAAAATCCCGGATAATTGGAGAACAGGAAAAATTATCCCTATTTATAAATCGGGAAATAAATGCGACCCAACTAACTATAGAGGAATTACATTATTAAATACGTATTTTAAGATATTTGGTAGAATAGAAAAATGGTTAGAAGAAAAAACTTTGATTGTAGAAAATCAAGCAGGATTTAGGAAAGGTTATTCGACAAGAGACAATATGTTCGTTTTAAATACCTGTATAAACTCAAGGTTAATGGAAAAAAGAAAGAAATTGTATGCATTATTTGTAGACTTTAAAACGGCATTTGACTCCATAGATAGGACGATATTATTAAAATGCTTAGAAGAAATAGGAATAAAGGGTAAAGTTTTGAGAATAATTAGGAATATTTATGAAGAAACTATAGTTACAATTGGAAGAGGAACCGAAAAAATTAAATTTAATAAAGGTGTAAGACAGGGGTGTGGACTAAGTCCCGTTTTATTTATAATTTTGATTAATAATTTAGAACTAAAATTAAGAGAAGAAGGATGGGGTGGAACTAAGATAGGAAAAGAAAAAAATTGTGGCTTATTGTATGCGGACGATTTGGTGTTAATGGCGGAATCAAAAGCAGAATTAGATAAGATGATTAAGATACTTAAGGATTTCACAAAAGTTAATAAACTAACAATAAACTTAAAGAAAACAAAAATTGTTATTTTTAGGAGAGGAGGAAAAAGAGCGAAAAATGAAAAGTGGCACTGGGATAATGAAGAAATTTTAGTTACAAATAGTTATCAATACTTAGGAAGATTTTTTACATCACAAAACAGTATAAATGAAAACGTGAAATATAGAAAAGAGAAGGGTGTTGCAGCGGCTTGGGAAGTAATTAAATTAATAAAAAGATCATAATTAGAGGATAGGAGTAAAATTAGATTTTTATTTAAAACAATGATAAAAAGTATAGTAAGTTATGGAATGGAAATGGATGGATGGTTAATTAGACAAGAATTTGAATCCATACAAAATTTGTTTATGAAAGTTATTTGGACGATGGATAGAGATGTCCCGGGATATATTATTAATGCGGAATTAGGTCTGATTCCTCTTCGTTTGGAGTTGTTGAGGAGGGCATTCAAATATTTGGAAAGAATAATAAATTTAAATATAGCAAGACTGCCGAGAGTGTGTTGGGAGGATATGGTTGAGAAGGCAAAAATTGGAAAATTAAATAGTTGGACAAAAAAGATTAATGAAGTATTTATTGAGGCTGGATGGGTTGTGGAATGGGATAGAGCGTTAGAGGTCGATTACTGAACATCCAGTAAGGAAAAAGTTATAATGAGAATCGGCGAAATAACATTGCAAAAAATGTATAATAAAATTCAAAATTCGATATATAATGAATATTACAAATTTTTAAATTGGCAAATAAATGGTTCCTACTACACCTGCACAAAAGTTGAAAATATATATATAAAAGAAGTATATATTAAATTAAGAATAGGTTGCATATGGAGAAATAGTAAATACTCGAAAAAAATAGAAGATAATTTAAACCTAACTTGTAATATAATTAATTTACTAATAATTATTTAAATGGCTGAGATAACAAATGTACTTAAGCTTTGGAATCCATATTATACTTGTAAAGGGTATAACCCCGAAGAACTTAAATAAATTTTACTTACATACTTACATAGACAGTTCAGACATTGCTCATCATGTCTATAAAATGGGCCATGATAATTTTTTTCATTTTGGGTTGCAAAAACAAACAAAAAATGAAATTAATTAAAAACTTATATAAAAATTAAAGTTGAAACCATATATCTCCAATTATAGCTACACGACAGAAATCAGCAAAAAACTGCAAATTGTGGTAATAATATGCCCTTTGGTGAGAATGTAGTTTATGGTTATACAATGAAAATAAGATGTGGAGGCATTGCCCAACGTGTCTATAATTCACGATGGCTGCTACGTTTCAAAATGGCTACCCGTGTTTTGATTTTGCTACTCCTTTTGTGATACATATCTTGCATAAGATTGCTGTTTTTTAGGTCGAGGATTTAATTTTTCATGTTAAAAATAGGCTAAATGTTAATGTAGATGATTTTTTGTCGAATATGGTTCGCACAAAATATATATACACAGCAGCTCGGTTATAACGCGATCTTTCGGATCCAAGATCTCGAAGATCGCGATATAACGAACTTTTAATACTCGGGTTATATTAGCCAAAATCGATTTGGCGCCGCCATCTTGGCATCTTGTACAAACGACGAGTCACGTGGATCGAAACTAGGTATTCCTACGCCTATTAGATTATAGGAGCCTCTTTACTGGTTGTCATTGGTAGAAAAATTGATCTCGATATTCATTTTGATTAAACGAAAATGTCCGCGATTCTGGTATTTTTTTAAAAAATATATTGTATTTGACGCATTTTCGTGACATTAGGGTGGATATAGAGTCTCAGTTACTGTAAATAATAAGGAAACAAGCATATTAATTTACGCCTTTGATTTGATTTTAGACGAAAAAACAATAAATTTTGCAATTTACAATTATACACCTTTTCCAAAATAGAAGGGGTCCAAGACCAAATCGCATTGTATCCGATTTCGCGATATAAACGACCGCGTTATAACCGAGCTTCGGTGTACTTTTAATGTACCCGTAAGCACACCAAAAATATATTAAACCTAAATGTATTAAATGTAAATGTATTTAAACGAAATGTTAACCATATATCTTTAGTTTTAACAACAAAAAAGTGCACTTTTAAAAGTCTAAATTCTGCTGAATATTTATACCGATACCACTTCATTTTTCAAATGTGCAAGATAATTTAACATTTCTACAGCTACACTTGTTCATGCAGATTTTGTACATTCATTTGATAAGCTCGTAGCAGGAATCAGAAATAATTCCGACCATTTCAGCTGCTAAGAATCGATCATACAACCACCATTCCCAATCGTTTGGAGATGGTACATATATTGCGCGTTTGTTTGTTTGTTTGTCCCCAAATGTGTCCAGCACGGAAACCACTACGTAAAACTTGTTGTTGTAATGCACCCTTCGTCGGTGCAAGACTTCCAAGTGGACGATTTTTGGTCATGAACAACTCTTGTCTTGCATCATTAACACTTACGTTATCACTAGTTATAGTACAGTAGTACTACGTATCTTTCAAAAATATCTAAAATTTCAGTAGGAAAGGGATTTCGTGGTTGTGTGATAAACGGAAATGCAGTAGTAACTTCGTTGAAGACCATCCATGTCTTCCAAGTTGATTTTTTGGACTTTGTTTCAACTAGGAATGCTATCACAGAATGTGAAGGCATGAAATCCTGGTAAAACAATACCCTATCCCTTCCAAAAGCTTCAGCTATAGCATGAACCGGAATAAATCTGTAATCCTTTCATGTTCAAAAAGCAATCCGAAGTTTATCCGGACCCGCTGTAGACAAGGTAAAGAAGTAAGCAATTACTATAACTAAGACATCGGTATATACTCTGCATATACAAATATTCCTGAAGCCGTTTTCCATGATGTCTTGGAGATGCAGTTTTATTCTTCAGCTGCTTCTTCATGATCAGGACTAGTAACACCAATGAGGGAAGTTTGTGCATTAATATTTCCTTTGACGTCTTAACCTGACATTGTTACAACCTATACGTTTGTGATGGTATTTATAGCTGAGGGTCCGAGTAGACTGAAGAGCTCCTCTTTGTTCTTGGAATTTCTCAAAAAGCCTTGCCAATTTTTAGGTAAAGTTACATGCGAAAACACTTGTCTCCTGGTTCCTGCTCCAATCTTCTCTCTACAAGGACCTTTAATACTTGATGTAACATATCTATCCCAAGTGAAATCAATTCTTTGACATCCGAAAGCATCAATGTCTACAAATGTGAGGGTGTAATACGTTGTTATAATAATCACCAAATGTCTTTGAAGTTTGTGGCTTTAAAATGTTAGTAAGAATTGCACCATCATAAACTTCTAAAATGTGCGTTAGGTCAGCTTTATTGCCTAATCGAAATTGACTACTACTGGAAAGTGCAGGTGGATAAGGCTGATTTTCATGTTTGAAAAAATTCTTCATATCTAACTGACGATTCTGTGTAACTACGAAGTCTGGAAAACAGCTGGACATCTGCTTTTAAAATCCTGTGTATTATTTTTCCTGCTAAAGCTTATCTCAGGAGTACTGAACAAGCAAACGTTGTTCTTTTTCAAAGGTTGAAATATTGTTGAAGATTTTTTTACTAGTTGTGGAATAGCTTAACGCCAGTTGACTGTGCTGAATTAACTGTTGCATTAACTTGCTTGTGAACAATAATCCTGCTGTCGATGACAATAAGGTCTTTATCATTTTCTAAAAATGGGTTTCCTAACTCTTTAATTATGCTGTAAATTGCTCGAACCTTAGCAACATATTTGACTTGAAATGAGTAGAACTGCTCATGATGGAGTTGATTGTTTTGTTCAGGTTGTAGCTGAATGCCATTCTCAAACTAATTTCTTGTCCAGAAACCATTAAACGCCTAAGTGCCGATGGATCCTGTGTCAACCCTACTGCACCGCCATCTCCTTTACTACTGCGTTGTTTTGTTCATGTGCTTGGTCTACACTGATTGCTGAGAACATTCTATTTGATTTTCTTATCACAAATTGTCCAGTAAGAAATGAACGATATATGTCTGATAGTTCAATCTTTGCATAATAAAGGTGTTTCAGATGGATTGATAGCCAGTGTGCATCACGATGATGATCAAGCAAAAAAAAAACCAAGGCATCATTTCTTTCAAACACCCACGAAACAAGATGTAGTTTCCGTCTCTGATTGAGCGAACAAAGAGAAGCAGGAGGATTCCGTATTGAGACAAGTCTCCCAATATTTGAACATGACACTGTCGTCAGCTCGTCATGACCCCACGTCTGAAATTCAAGCTCGGAATCTGCTTCGTGGTAATCTCGGAATCTGCTTCATGCGACAAATGGTATAGTATTGCAGCAGTTATTTGATGAATTCCTCTGGCTTTCTTCATGTGGATTACTTTCAGTTAACTTTCAGCAGCACTAAAAGTTGCAATATCAGCTTGAGAAATTGCATAAAGGATAGCAAATTAGTGGCGTATCGCAATTTTTTTAAACTTATATTTAAAAAAGTAATACTGAAACAAATAAATAACATTTCAATATTTTGACATCAATATTATTACTTTAAACAGGTGCCACGAATACGAAACTTCTAAAACTGCAATAACCATGTGCCTTTGTACAAAATAAGGACTGTCGATGCTCTTATATTGATTCTGATTCTATCTTGCACATGAAAAATGAAATCCTTGACCTGAAAAACATATAAATCGATATACAGCACTCTTATGCATGATGTGTATCACAAAAGGAGTAGCAAAATCAAACACGGGTAACCATTTTGAAACGCAGTCGCCATTTTGGATTATAGTCACTTTGGGCGATGCCTCCACATCTTATTTTCATTGTATAACCATAAACTACATTCTCACCAAAGGGCATATTCTTATCACAATTTGCAGTTTTTAGATGTGTAGCTCCCCCACAAATAAACATACCTGTTTGTAAAATATTTAGCAAAATATAAATGTAGTAATGATTTGTTGGTGTGCGTCTGCATTTTATTGATCGAAATCAATTTAAATAAACAATGCTTTGATAGATTTATAACTCGAGCAGTAGTTGAATGGAATGCACTCACTGTAAGAATAGTGATGCTACCATTGTTGGTAAATAATATTTTCAGCAGTTACCAAGGGATATTAATTCACAACAGATATCTGGCTGTAGCAAACAGCATTTACTTATTTTTTATCCGAGTGTTCCTTCTGGATATTTTCTTATTCCCAAAGCGTAAGTTTTATTTATTTATTTATTTATTTGTTATTTAATTTTTTTTTCACTTCTAGGCTTTCTAAATAATTACAGAAAAGATCATTTTTATGAAATTTCTAAATCGTTGAAAGTAATTTAAATTTCTCATTATGTTTCGTAGTGCAAAGTTTTAAGAATCAAAAATTTCATTTAATAAGGAAATCTAAAAATTAAAAAAATCAGTGTTTCAAGATTTTATTGGTTTGAGATCGTTTCCAAGGTAACGAAAGTCAGTTACAGTTCTAAATGTTATGGAATTCTATTCAAACATTTATAAGCCTTTTAGATAGAATTCAATTCAGAAGGGAACATTCTATAAGTTTTTCTAATGAATAATTTATAGCATTTTCAAAGACACTTATAGATTACTTCTAATTAAATAAAATTTATGAAGTTACTAATCTTTTTCGAAATTTTTGTAAATTATGTTTATAATATTTCTATTATTATGAATTCAAGTTGAGTAGGTTTAGAATGACAACATCGCATTTTTAATATTTGTTAATTTTTTTAATTACCATATTCGATATTTTTTTTTAAAAAAGCAAATTTTTGTTTTAGATGAAATAACGTTAACACATTTAACACATAACAATAACACATTTTAATATATTTGCATATTTATGGAAATAATAAGAATGTTTTATTATTAATTTGGAATTAAAGTTATATGAAAAGTTATATTGATTAATTATATCTACTATTTTTCTTCTCCACTTTTATGAAGTATTTATTTTCATTTAAGAGTCCATTAGAAAATTGTAGCTTAATGGTGACCAGAATTCTTTTTTATTATACGAGTGCTATTATAATTATTTTGCAAAAGAAGTAAAAATCCTACTTTTAATTTTTTGTTTTTGTTTTCAGTTGTTTTCAGTTGACAAGGAGGTGTAGACCATTTCGAAAAACTTTTTGATTTTTTTATATTTTATTGTACATATACTTTTTCAAATTGTGATGTGTGGTGTTTAAAACTGTAGTTTCAAGCTGCGATCTCGAGATAACAGTATGCATCCAAGTCACCTCGGCCGGCAGCCATTGGGGTTGCATGCTATCTCAAGATCGCAGTTTGCCAGATGAGGGTTAGTTTTTCTAGTAAAAGATCGTGCAAAACCATTTTAAAATAAACATTCTACTTTTTACTAGTTCATTGTACGTTTCACATTATCTGTCTAGCATTAACGAAATTACGCTTTCTATTATGTGAACAAAATTTAATTAAAAAGAACCGATTGAAATAATTTTACCCAAATACAGTATACTCTCGATATCTCGAAGTCGAAGGGACGCTAAAAGAAATTCGAGATAGCGAGTTTTCGACTAAATGAAAATCGAGATAGGGCGATTCCATACCAAGTCATCCAGAGCTGACACCCACTTGCCACAGATTTCTTTGAAAATTTGTATGTTCAATGTATACACTAAGTAAAGAAAAAAGACAAAATTTTATCCAGTTCTTAACAATTAGTTTCAGAGTTATAGCCTTTTTACGGTTTTAGTTGATTTGAACTTCCGGGGACAATTTGTGCATCTACCGAACTTGTATGTATTTGCGTTTTCCTGGATAAAATCAAAGTTTATAAAGCTAGAGGTTTGAAACTTCATTCATTTGTTCTTAATTTCATACAGAATATGATGACACTATCAACATTGAAATTAAAACCTTTTATCATAGTGAAATTATGTACTAAAAATAAAGAAGTATATTTTTCCGAAACTGTAACATGCATAAAGAAAAGAACTTATAGCTAAAATCTCTGTGCAGATAACCTAACTAAACCATATATCACTGAAAAGAGTATAAAATTATCTTTCAAATGGTCGAATAAGATTGTTGGGGTTTTAAGTTTTAAAGAGTTTTATAGCAATGTAAAGTAACAAATAATATTTACGCTGTTACACCCACCAATGTTGGGATTAAAATATGGTTTTATGGCCTTAAAGTAGAAAGTACAAGATTCTAAAAAGTCTACTTAGCCTTTAGATAGAACAACATAGGGGTAAAAGTGAACATAAATAAGCCTATGGTCATGCCAGTCTATGGTTAGTAGGACTAGATAATTGCTAGTCTCCGAAAGTCTGGATTAAACAAAATCAGCTGTAAAACAAGTTTGAGACGATCGAAATTTAAATTTTTACTTTTGAAAAGAAACATATAATATGGAGCATAGTTTCAATAGTGTTTTACAAAATTAAGAATTTAGAAAATTTTTAAACAATTTTTTTTGAAAGTCTGTCTGCAGTTGGGTCTAGATTAGCGAGTACATATTGTAACGTATAAGGTAACCATAGGACTTGACCTGTATGGTGAGAAAAAAATAAGTTAACCAAGTTTGTATTTTTTTACCCTGCAAATTTGTCTCTTAATAATGTAAGTTATTGAAAGTCTTTCTCAAATGAAGTTTTGATGTGTTCCGATTCTTGATTATTTCCTTCCTCGAGTTGGAATCAATCGTATATAACCTGCCCAATTGTGAGGCTATTTCTGGAGGGTTTATAATGCACAGTAGATGAGGTGGTGGAACAGGACAATGGTCTTCTATTTGAGGGCAGAAGTAATTTTGAGCTAAGCTGGGATACCTAAATAATACATTATAGTTACCGTATTCCTCACTAAAATGTTGAACCATTCCAATCCACCAGTGGCTCTCATACACACAGGCCACAAAAAACTGGAGATTTGGTTCTACAGATAGTCGTATATTTTAAAAAATGTTTTGCCTCAAACAAATATCAATGTTAGAACTAACTCTTTTTGCTGTGATTTCTTCATTTATAGCAGGAATAAACAAGTGAAAGCTTCTTGTTCCTGTAATGGTTTGGCCAGATTGATAGAGACTTTCAAGAGCTTACCTATTGATCTCAATATCTTGTTCACTTGAACAGAAGAAACTTATTTTTGAAAACAGGTTTTTACAAAAATTGTACATATGTTCTGCATTTACTATCTGATCACTTTATTTAGTGCTTTGAAAGTTTTTCTTCGTTATGGGTCCATTTAACTGTGCCCCCAACGCCGTCACACACAGTTTTGCAACGACTAGTTGCGTGAAATGACCAACTGCTTTTTAGTTGAAAGTCTCTTTCATGGAGACACAAGTTCATCATAGTTTTAAAATTTTTATACTCTGCACTGCAGCCATCTGTAAAGTATTCAAACTTTTCTACTTGTGGAAAGTTCAACTTAACAAACTCCATAGTTTTTTCTTGTACTGAATAAACAAATGCTATATCATGTTTTAAATCATCTGAAATGAAACAGTGATGTTTCTTTTGTTGTGTTATCTTCATTTTTTGAATAAATCACTACTGGATGTACTGAACAGCTTAAGTGGCTCCAGTAAGACTGCACTTCGTTCTGCAGTTCTGCACTTTGTTCTGCAAAACGAACAAAATTGTAATTATCTGCAAAAGTCCATAGGCTCTAAAACTTCTTTAGACGCTAAATTATCCTCCCTGTGCTTCATGTATGAGTTTTGAGCTTTTGTTAAAAAAGAATGAGGGATAAGAGATTCAATTTTCCGATTAGTATATTCAATGAATTCTGGTTGAGGAAGTAGCATTGTCTGGATCTTCATTCGGCCATCACTTATCCACTGTGAAAATTTGATTTCGTCTTCATCATCAAAATATCTATTTTGAACTTATTTACTAGACCTATTTTGTTCAACCTTTGACCTCTAACTCATTTTTTAACTTCGTGGAGCATAAAAGTTTATCGCGTTAAAATTAATTTATTAATTTTATATTGTAATAAAACTCTTATAACTCAAAACCCCACCAATTTTGTTTCACCTTTTGAAAGACAATTTTATCCTCTTTTAAGTGATTTATGGTTGTGTAGGGATATCTGGAGAGAGATTTTTGCTACATTGTTTTTTCGAAATGAGGTACACAATTCCGTAAAATACTTTTTCTTATATTTTAGAATTTTTTTAACTATGAAGGAAAGTTAAAGTTTTAATGTTCATAGTGTCATCTGAGTCATTATATAATCTATAACAAATGAGTAAAGTTTGAAACCTCTATCTTTATAACTACAAATTTTGTAACAAAAAACGTAAATACATACAAATATGTTTCTGATCCGAACCGTCCTCGGAAATTAAAACAATCTAAAACTTCAAACGGTTGTAACTCAGAAACTACTTGTAATAATTGAGTGAAACTGTGTTTTTTCTTATTTTTGTAGTTACGTAATGAGCTTGAATACTGTTCTCTTATTAGTAATAAATACATTTTCCTTTAGTTTGAGATTTTTGAATCTAAATAACTTGCTACTCCGAACAAACCTCCAATCCTTTTTCTTTTCCTTTTGCACATTTTTTAGCAAAATTATTTTTGTTATTCAATTTGAAAATAAACCGAAGCTGTTGATATATCACTGAAATGCGGAGTAGTTATCACTGTTAATTGTTTACTTCCGCTGTAATTTGTCGAGACAAAAACAAGGAATTGTGGTTGATAATGAACATATTTCTCAAAATTTATTGCATTTTTCGATTGAAAAATAATTGATCAGTTTTTATCTTCTAATTATGTAAGACGTTGTAGCACAAATAATCTTCTATTTAAAATCAAAAGAAATTAAACCTCAATTTGAGGCCCCTGAATATAATATTAGTGATGTTTATTTGATTAAAAACTGAAGCTAAAAATATTTCAGAATCATCGGCTTAATTTCGAAATTTAACTGAAAATTTTAATGATCCTTGGAATACGAAACTGAGGCTTAAGATTAAAAGGATTCGAATTTATTACTGCTTATTTCTCAAAACTAATGGAATTATTTTCTTTTAAGAAAGTTTTTTTTTTAATCATTCCATATCTCATCTTCGCCTTGGATTGGCAAGACTAAAATGTTTCATTCATCGAGAAGTTGATTTTAATATGGAAATGAAAATGTTCAAGGGTTTTCATCTTCAATTCTTAGCAGTACTGGATTGTTAATTTGCACAATATTTCGTATTCGTTGATGATAAACTTCTATTACATTTCGAAAAGAGTGTTTAAAGCATTAGGCCACAATACGAAAATCAAGGTTAAAGTTAGGCCTAACTTGTAATATTTAATATGAACACAATATGCTAAACCAGCGGCTCTTAAAATTTTAAAGCCTAGGAACCTGCTTGGAAAAATAAGTCTATCCTTTTTATGTTAATAACGTAATTCTAATGTTGTTGGGGTTTTTTTCCCTTCCGATTTGCGACGATAGTACAGTGTATCCTAGGAATGAATATCTGGATTTTAAAAATGTTTAATGAGCAAAAATGAATAATTTAATAAATATTATAGGTTTAATAAAAGGTCAAAACTAATGACTTCAGTTAGGTTCTTATTCAATTTACGATTTCTCGTATAAGATATGCTTTTTAATATTTTATCAAATTAAAATGTTCTTAATTCTTTCAGTTTATCTCTAACGTAACAAGACGAAGAAATTGCTTTGGACCATTCGTACAACAACTGCTAATGGTTGACAAAGAAGCTACAAGAAAAATCTCGGTCTGACTGATGTCAAAGCATTCATAGAAAGAAGAGCACTTGATTTATACTAAGTTTAACTGAAACAATTTGAAAATGGATAAGATTTATAAGAAAAATGTTTTCTTATCAGTATTAGCTTATATTCAAGATAATATTTTAACAAATCTATTTACATTTAAACTTCCTTAACGTAATTACATTCACTTTCTTGGTGAAATCTAAAACGAGTTTCAACAATTTATAAAGCATTTAAAACATTCTCTACAGATTTCACAGAGATTTGCTTTGCATCTTCTACTTCAGGTTAGAAAATAGGGTAGATGTAACCTCTAAGCTAAAATTATCCAGCTAGAATGCTTTGTCAGGTTTACATTCCACTCTTTTCTCAACTACGCCACTAAATTTCAAGAAATTCATGTTTATGAACTTTTTCGTTTGGTTGATAAGTACTCGCACTTCTGACTTAGTCTTTCCCATTTTCATCAACCTTTCCACCAATTCCTGATTGTGAAACAAAATGGCCTCTGCGTGGGTTCCATGGTTATGCCTGACAAAATCAACCGTTTTGTTCAATAGCCGGCTGTTGCGTTTGATGACTGCTTCCAGTAGACAATCGGCAAATGCCAGTTTGGTCAGTGTGAAGTTCTTTCGTAGTGCGGCGGCCATCGCTGTTGTTCCTATGCTTCCTATCATATTTCTGCTATATAAGTGTAACTCCGTGAGGCAGGTGTTACTACTCAAAGCAACAGATAGTCTCCTATTCGATTAAAAGTGAGATGGAGGATGGAGAAAGTGCGGTTCTCTAGAAGGGCATTGGCAAGTGCAATTGCTCCCTGGTTTCTAATGGAATTCCCGCCAAGCTGTAAAGTCACCAGCGTTTTATTGGTCATCAGGGTTTTTCCCAGAGCTTCGGCGCCACTGGACTCTGTGATATTGTTGCTCAAATTCAATACGGCAAGGGTACGGTTCACTTTCAGGGCTTGGGCAATTGCTTCAGCGCCCACGTCTCGGATCCAGTTGTAGCAAAGGCTCAGCGTTGTCAGAGTATGGTTCATCTGCAGTGCGTCAGCAATTACTTTAGCACCACTGTCTCCTATATAATTGCAGTCCAGATTGAGGGAACTCAGGTTCGATTACCCTTAAGCACCTCCACGACAGCCTCGATCCCTTTGGACTGAAGGCAACACCCATCCAAGTTTAAGCTCGAAATAGTTTGGTTTATCAGTATAGCCTCTAAAATGAATTTACTCCCATTTGATCCCAGGATATTGTCATTTAAAAAAAGGGAATCATATGAATGAACTCTACGCATTGTCTTGGAAAGGATTTGAGCTCCTTGGTCCGTGATATCATTCTTATAAAATTTCAGGGTCTTTAGAGGGAAGCTTTCCCGAATGGTCTGCGATAGAATTTCCGCCTTTTTGCCATTTATAAAACTTCTTGTGATACTAATAAAACCATTTTCTTTTATTAGAATTCTTATACATTTTGAAATGGCTTCAGTTAAACTTAGTATCAAACAAGTGCTCTTCCGTCTATGAATGCTTTGACGTCAGTCAGACCGAGATTTTTCTTGTAGCTTCACGACGAGGTGCTATCTTCACGTGAAATTCGTGATATCCTTGCTAACTGGCAAGAAGTGTCCGATTTTGTAGAAATGAGACACCCGGAGAAATTGTCTACAGGGAGAGCCAGTGCATTGTTCAATGACACGTGCTTTGCGCATTTTAGAAACATTCTAAAAAAGAAAAAGATCTCTCTTGATCGTTTCCTTTGGAAAAGACCATGTCTTTAGTGGCGATACACCCACTGCAAGTGCGGCCAAAAGACCAGACGTGAGTGGCAGTGATAGTGATTAGTCTTAGTGTAAGTAAAAAAATATAGTACATTTATAATATGCATATAATTTATTTATCTCTTTGTATATTTACATTGTATTTATCTTATTTTTATCTTATATTAAATTAAATTATATTTGGTTGGTATTTAAAGCATGTTAATTTTTTGGGGGGGATAAATTCGTTTCACTAGAACAAATTAATTCTATTGTCATTAATTTCTATGGGAAAAAAATTGATTTGATATACGATTTTTTTTCATATACAACGATCGTCACGGAACGAATTAAATTCGTATGTCGAGGTACCAGTGTATACTGTCTTCGGGCAAAATTATTTCAATAGATTTTTCTTTGTTAAATTTTGTTAACATAATTAAAAGCGTAATTTCGTTAATGCCAGGCAGATAACGTGAAACGAACAATTAACTAATAAAAAGTAGAATGCTTATTTCAAAATGGTTTTGCACGATCTTTTACTAGAAAAACTAACCCTTATCTGGCTAACTGCTATTTAATAATTATAATAGCACTCGTATAATATAATAAGTAAGAATTCTGGCCAGCATTAAGCTACTATTTTCTAATGGGCTCTTAAATTAGAATAAATTCTTCATAAATTGGAGAAGAAAAATAATAGTTATAATTAATCAATAAATATCATATATGATAACTTTTCATAGAACTTTAATTCCAAATTATTAATAAAACATTATTAATACAGTCATACTTGGATAATTCGAAGTTGAAGGGACAAGAGAAAAAGTTCGAAATATCCAAAAATTCGAATTACATACATTCTCTCAAACAGAAGAGATAAATAAAAAATATTAACTCCACTATCAAAGATTTAACACAAACTTTATCTAAGAATACTGCCACTTTTTTTTCTTTTCATTTAATCAAACATTTCTTACTAGCCTTTACAAACAAAATTTTTCATCACTTTACAAACGAAAGGTGGTTATTTTTAATTGTTTCATTGAATGCAATCTTTGGGTCATAGCATATGATTCCAATCTATTAATTGATACAAAAATACATTCCAACCCTCACTTTTGTTTTCCTTAGAAAGTCCGATAAAATAAATAATGTATCTTAGCTGAGAAAAGTCTCAGGAACAATTTTTACCGTAATATTTTAAGGACAATCGTATGAAAAATTCGAATTATCACAGATAAAAATTCGAATTATCCATGATTTTTTTAACATTATTTTAATACAGAATTCTAGGGACCGAGCAAAAAATTCGAGTTATCCAGAATTTCGAATTAAACAAGATCGAATTATCCAAGTTTCACTATTTCCATTGATATGCAAATATCTTAAAATGTGTTAGTTATCTGAAGGTAGGCTTATAATTTCTACGCCTTTTTGACATTTTAACATTTTAACTTTAACTTTAACTTTTCACTTTATTGAAATAAATATTTTATAATGTTATTTTAACTCAAACAAAAATTTGCATTTTTTTGAAAAATATGGAATGTGGTAATTAAAAAAATAAACAAATATTAAAAATGCGATTTTGTCATTCTAAACCTACTCAACTTGAACTTATAATGATAAAATTATATCATTAATTTTAGTAACTTTGAAAAAAAAGCTTAGTAACTTTATAAATTTGAGGAATTATTATTTAATTAGAAGTAATCAATAAGTGTCTTTAAAAATGCAATAAATTATTCATTAGAAAAACTTACAGAATATTCCATTCTCAATTGAATTCTATTTAAAAGGCTTATAAAAGTTTGAATAGAATTCCTCAACATTTAAAACTATAACTGACTTTCGTTACCTTGGAAACGATCACAAACTAATAAAATCATGAAACACTGATTTTTTTATTAATTTTTAGATTTCTTTATTAAATGAAATTTTTGATTCTTAAAACTTTGCACTACGAAACATAATGAGAAATTTAAATTACTTTAAACGATTTAAAAATTTCATAAAAATGATCTTTTCTGTAATTATTTAGAAAGCCTAGAAGTGGAAAAAAAATATTAAATAACAAATAAATTAATAAAACTTACGCTTCGGGAATAAGAAAATCTTCTGAACGAACACTGGGATAAAAAAATAAATAAATGCTGTTTACTGTTGCCACATATCTTTTCTGAATTAATATCCCTTACGTTGCTGAAATTACTATTTACTAACAATGGTTGTATCACTATTGTTACAGTGAGTGCATTCCATTCAACTACTGATCGAGTTATAAATCTATCAAAGCATTGTTTATTTAAATTGCTTAATAATGACACTAATTTTTGTTTTTGTTTTTTTTTAAATTTCGATCAAGACAGTAAAAAATGCAGATACACATAAAGAAGTCATTAATACATTTATATTTAGGAATACATTTTGCTAAATATTCTACAAACAGGTTTGATTGTCTATGTGCCATTGCCATATTATGGGGAGTTTAGAAACTGGGTTTTTTAAAATGCTCAAGTTTCATTATTACAACCTAAACAAAAAAAAAACCGTGTTTTACCTAGTCTGAAAATGTTCAAAAAAACAAGAAAAGCAATAAAAACCATAATAAAAATGGTTTAAGTGCCTAATTTAAAATACGAAACTAGCAAAAATTGCTAAAATTTGACAGCCACGATGTTAACTGAGCAAACAACGTTGTCATTGAATTAGCATAGCTCCACTTCTAGAAGCGTTTTTAATGTGGAATAAATTGTAAAACCTAATTTTAAGTTAGCTCTAACAATTCCCACTAAAGGGAGATACCTGACCGACTTCAAAGAAGCACATCTTCCTTTCAAAAATCCGACTTGAATTGAGTTTTGTGTATGTCAAATTGTAACGTCCGAAACAATCAGTCTTATACTATACTTTTTGCATTGTTTAATGATCAAAATTGGGCTTAGTGGGTTGTCTATTGTTTTACTTAGTTGTGCAAATTTAATTTCTTCAGAGGGTGGTATAATTCTTAATTTAAGCCTATGTTGTAATGAAAAATTTCTTTTTTGTTAAAATCTGTAACGTCCGACATTAAGAGATTGGGTTCTGTAAAAGAATCAGTAATCCAAATTTAAATTCGTTTTTAGTATTTATTAAGATGTTTAAGCTGTAAAGAATGTTTTGCTGTAGAAAGCAACTTTTTACCTATATTTGTGAAACCTCTTTTTTATTGAAAACCATGTCCCAAACGCTTGTAACGTCCGAACCAAGATAGCCGCTTTGACTTGAATTATCGAGTTTTTTCAAAATTTTGACTTGAAAATTTTGCTCTTGGTAATAGAATATGATCAATGCCATACAACTAATTACGATTATTAGATATTTGCTCATTTCTTATTCATTCACCAGTTGCTTAAAGTTTATATGTGTGTCAAATACTGGTAACATCCGCAATGTGCATATCAAATGTCTATTATCTCACCAGATTTCAATGAATTAATTTAATATTTTCTGAGCCATTTCCTGTCTTGGCAGCACTATTTATGGCATCTAGATACCATGCTGGAACAACAGGGAAAAAATTGTAGTGATTCAAAACAATTTATTTTGGGACCTCAAATTAACATTTCGATAACCCAAAATATGGCAATGGCACCTATATATGCCTAACTGCATTGACGCAAGTTTGATCTCATGTTCCTTTTCAATTTCATTACTTCGATAACATTGTTCTTATCAAAAAGCAATATATTATCACTGTATATAAGTCTGTATGATAAGTTCTGAAGGCAGATTTTAAAGTGCACTAAAAAAAATCTAAATACAGTAGAGCCCCGATTATCCGCGAGTGCCGAGAAAAACTTTTTTTAATTACGAACGTCAAAAAACACATTTTAATCCAAACCAACAACAGAGAAAGTACAACAGGTCCTACAGTGCGGTGGTCGAAAATTACTGATAGGTTTCTTGTGCATCGTAATCGTATAGGCTTTCTCAGAATTTCTGGATGAGTGGCAGGCTCTTGCTCTGCAGAAAGGTTACTGCTGTACTGTACATATTTTAAAATTTTTGCATATTATATTTTTGATATAATGAAACGTAGTTTTTATGCTGAAATATTTTTTTTCGTGTTTACACTTCATTTTTAGTATTTTTTCGGGTTATCCGTGATTTTTACTATCCGCGGTACCTTGCCACCCAATTCCGCGGATAAACGGGGCTCTACTGTGTATTAATTCTTAAAAAAACAAAATATATTTATAAACACTTAAAATGTAGATAACAGCATTAAACTTTCAAATAATTCTTTTACCGGTTACTTGCTTAAGAACTGTCAACTCACAACATCCAACCACAAAGAAAATAGCAAGTTTAAAAACAATTTTGCTATTGATTACATTTGTATCCAAAAAGCATCAAACAGCCAAACAACTAGAAATAAGATACTAGAAAAATAATGTAGCGAATAATGTTTACCAAAAAAGACCCCCCCCCCCCACCGTACATGTTCGCACATGAGTCATCGTCGATGGTAATCCGGGACAGCAGTTTCATCGTTATTGTACGTTTGATGATTGCTAATAGGTTTTGACACTTTTCAAGAAAAACACGTTTTTATTTTTGGTATTGTTTGTATCTCCGGAACTACAAGAGATACCAACATGAAAGTTGTAACAAAACAAATCATACAATTTCACTTTGAGAAAATTGTAGATGTAGTTTTACTGATTTCAAATACGGTTATATATATATACAGTAGAACCTCATTATAACGGACCTTATTATAACGGACGTCGCTTATAGCGGACAGTTTTAAAAAAAATTGTCAGTCTACAATTAAGTTCAGCGAAGTAAAAGACCACTTAAATTTTGTTATTCAATATGTTGAACAATCGGCAAATTAAAATGTGTTGCACATTATGAACACTTATGGCACCTCTGTCAGTTATTAACTGAAGAAATAAGCAGCAAACAAACCCAGCAGAAAATAAATTATTTTTTAAACCAATGAATCTAAGCAATCAATATGAACCAGGACCTTCTTGTTCTAAAGATTAATGCAGTATATACGTACACATATTTTTCAATTCAATCTCCTATGTTGAAGGCTGTTTTTTTATTTGATATATGATAAACACTTTTTATAGCTAACTATTGTACTTTCATTGATACAGCATTACATCAATGTATAAGAATTATTTGTTATAAACCGGACTTTCATTAAAACGGACAACCTTCAGCCCCTATTAGTCCGTTATAATGAGGTTCTACTGTAACTCAATTTGGCCAAAAACCTTAGTTTATGCGTTTATCGTAAGCACGTCAGTATAGTAAACAGCATTTATTTAGTTTTTATCCGAGTGTTCGTTCTAAAGATTTTCTTATTCCCAAAGCGTAAGTTTTATTTATTTATTTGTTATTTCATTTTTTTTCATTTTTAGGCTTTCTAAATAATTACAGAAAAGATCATTTTTATGAAACTTCTAACCGTTTAAAGTAATTTAAGTTTCCCGTTATGTTTCGTAGTGTAAAGTTTTAAGAATCAAAAATTTCGTTAATAAAGAAATCTAAAAATAAAAAAAATGAAATCAGTGTTTAAAGATTTAATTGGTTTGAGATCGTTTCCAAGGTAACGGAAGTCAGTTATAGTTCTAAATGTTATGGAATTTTATTCAAACTTTCTTAGCCTTTTAAATAGAATTGAGAATGGAACATTCTATAATGAATAATTTATTGCATTTTTAAAGACACTTATAGATTACTTCTAATTAAAAAATAATTCGTCAAATTTAAAAAGTTACTAAGCTTTTTCGAAATTTTTGTATTGTGTTAATGATATTTCTATCATTATGATTTTAAGTTGAGAAGGTTTAGAAACCTTCGCATTTTTAATATTTGTTTATTTTTTTTAATTACTTTATTCGATATTTTTTAGTTTGAGTTGAAATAACATTAATAAAATATTTATTAAAAAATGTGTAAAATATCAAAAAGGCGTACAAAATATACCCCTTGAAATAACTAACACAATTTTAAGATATTTGCATATCAACGGATTATTGATTAATTATAACTATTATTTTTCTTCTCCAATTTATGAGGTATTTATTCTAATTTAAGAGACCTTAAATTTCTAATTTAAAATGGGTTCCCCCCCTCCCCCTTCCCATTTTCGACAGTATACAGTGTATCCTAGGAATGAATATCTATTATTTTAAAAATTTTTAATAACCAAAATTGGATAATTTAAAAAACATTATAGGTTCTTATTCAATCTACGAATTTAAGATAAGCTTTTAATATTTTGTCAAATTAATATGCCCTTGTTTCTTTCAGGTTATCTATAACGTAACAAGACGTAAGAAATTGCTTTGGACCATTTGTACAACAACTGTTAATGGTTGACAAAGAAGCTACAAGAAAAATCCCGTTCAAATAGCATTTATGGAAGGAAGAGCACTTGATTGATACTAATTTTAACTGATGCCAATTGAAAATGGAAAAGAATTCTAATAAAAAAATGGTTTTCTTATCAATATCAGAAACAGTTTTATGATAGGCAAAAAGGCGGAAATTCTATAGCAGACCATTCGCAAAAGCTTCCCTCTAAAAGTCCCTGAAATTTTATAAAAATTATATCACGGACCAAGGAGCTCAAATCCTTTCCAAGACACTGCGTAGAGTTCATTCATTTGATTCCCTTTTTTTAAATGACAATATCCTGGGATCAAATGGGACTAAATTCATTTCAGAGGCCATATTGATAAACCAAACTATCTCGACCTTAAACTTGGATGGGAGTTTCCTTCAGTCCGAAGGGATCGAGGCTGTCGTGGAGGTGCTTAAGGGTAATCGAACCCTGAGTTGCCTCAATCTGGACTGCAATTATATAGGAGACAGTGGTGCTAAAGTAATTGCTGACGCACTGCAGATGAACCATACGCTGACAACGCTGAGTCTTTGCTACAACTGGATCCGAGACGTGGGCGCTGAAGCAATTGCCCAAGCCCTGAAAGTGAACCGTACCCTTGCCGTATTGAATTTGGGCAACAATTTGATAAGAGTTCAGTGGCGCGGAAGCTCTGGGAAAAACCCTGATGACCGATAAAACGCTGGTGACTTTACAGCTTGGCAGAAATTCAATAAGAAACCAGGGAGCAATTGCACTTGCCAATGCCCTTCTAGAGAACCACACTCTCTCCATCCTCGATCTCACTTTTAATCGAATAGGAGACGATGGTACTGTGCCACTATCTATTGCATTGAGTAGTAACTGCCTTACGGAGTTACACCTGTATAGCAGCAATATGATAGGAAGCACAGGAACAACAGCGATGGCCGCCGCACTACGAAAGAACTTCACTCTGACCAAACTGGCATTTGCCGATTGTCGACTGGAAGCAGTCATCAAACGCAACAGCCGGCTATTGAACAAAACCGTTGATTTTGTCTTGCATAACCGTGGTACCCGGGAAGAGGCCATTTTGTTTCAGCGGGTCTTTCACAATCAGGAATTGGTGGAAAGGTTGATGAAAATTGGTAAGACCAGGTCAGAAGTGCGAGGACTTATCAACAAAACGAAAAAGTTCATAAACATTAATTTCTTGAAATTTAGTGGCATAGTTGAGAAAAGAGTGGAATGTGATCCTGACAAAGCATGCCAGCTTGATAATTTAAGCTTAGAGGTAACATCTACCATATTTTCTTACCTGAAAGTAGAAGATGTAAAGCACACCTCTGCGACATCTGTAGAGAATGTTTTAAATGCTTTATAAATTGCTGAAAATTGTTTTTGATTTCACCCAGAAAGTGAATGTAATTACGTTAAGGAAGTTGAATGTAAATACATTTTTGTTAAAGTGTTATGTTATCTTGAATATAAGCTTAATCTGAGAATTTCAACATTTTTAATATTACAAAGTTAAAAATGTT
>JAFIDM010082447.1:0-33339 GCA_023159025.1 Thereuonema tuberculata | reverse complement strand
TGAAAAACCACTTGTAAATTATATTACTTTGTATTTTTTTTAAGTTTCAGACAGAATTGAGAAGGTTTCAATATAGTGAAAAGACTTGAAAAATTTAGTTTCAAATTTGTAGCGTTAAAAATTACTATTAAATGTATTCTAGCGTGTGGCATTGCATGTATTACGCTAAAATGTTAAGTCAAAACTTGTTTCTGATAGTTAATGGAAGAGGGTGTTGGTGTAACTTCCGAAACGTTTAACTTTGTAATATTTTTAATAACAACTTCTAACTCTCCACCTTTTAACATATACATTTTACCTTGAATTTTTCAAATTGTCAGGTGACTGACGTGAAACGTTAATAACATTTTTCACATACTTTTTTTTCATTTATAACGCACCCTCCCTTAAACCGTACTTTCTCATAAAAGCTACACTCGCCGAATTCCCTTCCTGCGAGACTGCTTCCAGCCACTTAAAGCGGATGAGGCACAAAACAACCAAATCAATATTAGGCAGAAATAAACCACTCGCTTCAGTTCAAACAATATCAAGGAGTCAATCGTCATTTGGATGCATAAGATTACCCCAAAAAATAGAGTTCATGTTTTTGCCTGTGAAAAGCAGATAATCAAACAAAACTACGTATCACACTTTTACAGCGTAAGGTTTCATTTTCGCATGTTTTGCTTTGATACTGAAATTAGAGACAATACGTTATTTTATTTGGTTGTGTTTTTGTTTTTTTTCAACACTGACTGTGAAATTGAAGGTGAAACTGATATTAAATTAATGAATTGAGCAAGAATTCTTATCGTTACTTGTTCTGTATTAATTAATATATGTATAATATTATGTATTAATTATAACAAATATTATAATATGCTCAGATAATCGTTAATATTGTAACAGTTTGTATGTAATTATTTTTACCTATCATTTATTTGTATTTTTTGTAGAAATTATTTAGCTGTATTTTATTCCTGGTAATCGTTAACCGTTACTTATTTTAAAACATTCATTTTCTATTTACATTGCTGTTCTGTTTATTTTAAATTCTTTTCCATTGCAGCCGTTTAATTAGTTAATTAATTTAAGTTCGTTATGTTTTTATCCAATCATTCTGTATATTTTAATTAATCTTCCAATCAAATCACACTGTAAATATTATAAAACCAATGTTTCTCATTTAATAAATTAATTCAGTTCAGTTCCAGAACTTGACTCGTTATCTTTAGATTCCAAAGACTCTTCCACAAACACCACTACATTATAGCTACGTCTTAATACTACAGCTACATGATAGATTATATAGATAGATGATAAATATTGCCTATCTGCGAAATCTATCTATAATATAACAACTATCTATCTATGTTTAATCAACTTCGATACCATTTCAACTTAAATCCTAACTCTAATAAAACTATTCTATTTTTTTAATATATTATAGTCAACTCAAATTTCCTTCATTTTCTAAAAGAAAAATCCCAGCATGTTTGTAGTCATCCAGATTTCGTTTTCTCCTGTAATTCCTAAAAGCAATGCTCTTGGAAGATTTACGAATTGGTTTCAGGAAATTCATTTCCAAATGGAAATCCCTGGCAGTATTTTACTTTATTAATTCACTTCGTGGTGTTTAATTTCGATGCGTGTTTTTAAATCTCCTGAATCCCGTAGTTTATCGTTATTAGAAGCAGTTGTTGTTTCATAAAAATTGTTGTTGCTACAGTCGGAAGCAGATGGCGCTGATAGACTATTAAGCGAAATACTGTGGACGCTTTTATTGTTCTTAGAAGCCGTGTGTCGGTTATTAAATCTTGCACCAGACTCAGGGGGTTGTTTTTTTCTGAGGCTTTTTGTAATCTGATTTAGTTATCTGATAACGAAGAGAGAAAGTGAAACTCTTAGTGTTTTACGTCACTTTAAAAAAAAGTGATATAAAACATTCAAGTTCATTATAACTTAAATTGATGAAACTAATAAACTTTCAAACTGTTCTGGAATGTTTCGTTTTGGATATAAAAGATCCTTATACTTTATACCTTTAAAAAAAACCTAATCTATTATTTCTGTGTATGCAGAAGATACAAAGTAAGAAGTGTATTTCTTTCTCTAAATACAAAATAACAAATTTCCTGTTAACTTTAATTTTCCTATATAAAAATTGATTTTTTATTAGCGTAACAATAATAATAAAGATATATCATAATTCGTTGCCTACTATATTTTCAAAATTACTTTTTCACTGTCATATTTATGAATTTTAATGTTAACAATGTAACGTTTAACTAAGTTTTATTTGTAAAATATACTCGTACAAAGAGAGTTCAAAGAAAGTGATAAATATCAAATAATTTAAGTTGAAATTCAAGCGATTATTTAAAAAAAGATATTAAGGATGAAATAGAGTGGATCCCTGTGGAGAAATCCGGGCTTAAAGTATCGAAAAATTCTCATAGTAAAGGCCTTCTATCAATGCAATTCACTGATGCAAACATATTGATGGAATTGTCCATCTGTATATTATGGCACATTACTACTATCCACTCAGGGTGAATGTGGTTTATGGTTATTGCTTCAATCTTGATTAAAATTAATTAATTTAACCTGTTTTCAGAAATGGCGGATTTAATGTTTTAAGCACAAGGATATTTCAAAAGCATGTAATGTTGTATTCAAGGGAGAAGTTCTAAAATAACCAAGTAATGCATACTAAAAATAACTTTTGTTTTAGCAAAGAACTTTCAATTCCAGTGATGAAATATAATCCCTAATCGATTAATAAACCTTTTGAAATATTTTTGTAATGAAGTTAGTTTGTTTGCTTTTCCTTTCGACTTTCATGCTAGGATTTCTGTAACTGCGCTCTCTTGCCAAGCGTGGTCAACGACACTGTAATAATGAACATCAATAAAACTGTAGTGATGTACAACAATATGTTCTTACAATCTAATCGCCTGCAGAAAGTAAAGTTAATCACAAAAACTGGGAAACGATGAGTTCGCTGCAATAGATCCCGATAAGATCTCAACCAAGTTCTTAAAATGGGCGTAAACATGATTCTCTCAAAGTATTCTAATCTCCTGTATTAACAGTGTTGAAGCCCTGCATTTATTTTTTAAGGCTCGTAAATGCTGTTAGCGCATGTAAATTAACATCACACTAATAATAATAAAAGAAAATGAGTTCTAATCCTCAAATTGTTATTTGACGAATATAACCTATTATTTTATTTTGTTTTATTAAAAGAGATTCAATAATTTAGGAGTCTTTATAAATTTACTTACCTTAGGTTTAAAAACTAAACTGGTTAACTTCACATGAAAGTAATGTAAATACAGGCTGTCCTCGAATTACGGCGTTCTATACTTATGAACGGGCTCCCAAGGCTCCCCGGAAGGATAATTTATAATTAAATAATTAAATTAATAATTCAGGAACTAGTTCCTTCCGTATAAACAAACCCGCATAGGGTAAGCGGTTCGTTGAAGCAGTTTATTTCATTGTTTATACGGTCGCTTTCGCACAACATCACTTTCGTCTTAACTTTTTTATTCGATTTTGTGAGTCTGTGTTTACCTTTAAGGCCTTTTACACTTTAAGACATTGATGCAACATGTTTCCTATCTCCAGTGAACCGGAGATAAACTTTTTGATGGGTTTGTTTTTATGTTCTGTTTGTTTGAATTAATAGAAAGAGTACAATAGTTTCTGTACTTATTATGACAGTACAGGGGTATTATTATTATTATTATTATTACTATCTTGTGAACGTATCTTGTAAACGTATCTTGTCCAAAACCCGAGGACCGCCTTTAATGAAAGGTTTTTGGGAAGGCTTTATTCTGCAATGTAACATATGGAAAAGGAAAGATATGAAAGGAGAATGGGCAGATCTGCCCCACCACTGTATAGCGGTAGGAAAGATCTCCATAAATTGAACATTTTTTGTTATTACGCCTTGTCTCAATTATTAGTCCGTTCGGAGTTATATCCTTCTAGATTTAATGTTTGATTGATTGATTGTGGTGAATGTGGCTTGCAGGGAAGCCAAGCACCCCCACCTGTAGGTGATCGGCTTCCCTGCCACCCACACTAACCACATAACATAACGTAAGATAAGTCATATCTAGAATTACATATCTAGAATAATAAAATATGTTCTATTTAAGGAGACTTTTCTATAGATATATATCTTATCACTACATACTTCCCATAGACTTTGCCCATTATCCTTTCTAAGTCCTATTTTTTTTTTCGAAAGCCCTGTTTTAACAAAATGTTTGAATAACCCAATTTTTGCTTCACCTTCAAGGAATCTCCTGTAGCCTTTCATTCCCACTTTTTAATTTTGTACAACCGTTACATGAATTGTAAAATTACTGGTATTTTTGCGTTCCACAATTGGATTTGACTTTTTCTTTGCCTTCCTTGAATTTCATAGTGTTCAAGTATTATTAATGATGGTTATGCATAGCAACGATCTACATTGAAAGGCAAAGGTTGCCACTTTAGGACTGCAGCCAAATTTGGGCGTAGAGTACAAGCCCGAAGACAGAATGTTGGTGACAGCCGTAAAGAGAAAGAAATGAGAGAGAGAGATAAAAATCTCTCTCAAACCGACTCGCTGGCATCGAAATCACCTTCAGTCATAGCAGCCAAGTTGCCTGACCATAGTCTCAGCCGTTACCTGAACGGATACATATCTCTTAATTACTCACTATTTTTATGTTTAGTTGAATGTCGTTCTCATTAAAACAATATATTTCCTCGAGTTATCAGCTGCAAAGAAAATAATCTAAATTATTTATTTTATTAATTTTCTTTTATTTCTTTTCTCTTCATTACGATTTTCTAAATAATATTAATTTTTCAGTAAAATTTTTAAAGAGTTAATTATCTTTTTTCATCAAAGATGTAATTTACATTGGAGCATAATTAAAATTTTCTCTGGGTTTTAATCTTTTGTGAATGTAATACCTTTAATCTTTACATTATGATTTATTTATTTCACAAAGGTCAAAATTCCCATTTTTCTATTTTTAATTAAATAAATATTATTACTCATTTTTATAGGATTTGCTTGATTTTTTTATTAAAACTACAAAGCTATTGCTTCTATTTTTTATGGTATTGCTTACAGAAATTTGATCCTAAATGATAGAAATACAATAGGTTAAATTCCTAGAATAAAGATACAGAAAGTCTGAAATATTAAAAGACTTTTTAAAACAGGACATAAGGCCTGAGTCCATAAATTTAAAAAAAAATCAGCAAAGAAATTAGAAACAATGTACAACATTCATGGTTAATTAGTTGAAGATATAAATGATTTACATTTTTATCCAAGAACAATTTAACGGATTTTTAACTGTATTTGATGTTTGAGTTCTTTTCTAAAAGTTGTCAGATTTTTTCAGTTTTTATTATTTTTTTTTAATAATAATTATCTCTGCAGTTCAAAGTAAAAATATAATAAATTCATCCTTTTTTTGGAATTCTCGTTTGGCTAGAATTTGAGCGATTAAATATATATATATATATAAAATCCAATGTGTAGATTGAGACAATGATCACCTTAGAAACTACAAGAATTTCTAAACTTAGAAAACTACTATTTCGAAATCGCAGTGTTAAAAACTGCCGTTTTCTTCCGGCCAGTTTTTCCAAATAATATTAACATTAGCTTAACTCAACTGGATTCAATTGGACTTAATCCAGGAATAACTTAGGACTCTTTGGCCGTTAATTTATCAATATTTTTTTCATTGAAAGTTATCTTAAGAAGTTAAAAACAAGATCAGATCTAAGTGCGAATTAAAAAAGAACAATTTATGAATAAAAGGCTTAGATTTGCTTGTAATAATAGAAGCCTTTGATCTAAAACAAAAGGATATTTTGAGCTTATTGGGCCTCTTCAGCAGGTTTATCCATATTGCAAAAACTCAAAAGCAATTCAATACAACTATAGAGACAAAGTGATCCTCAAAAATTAAGATCAAGGAAATAAATAATATCAAAATTTGGAATATGAGGGTGTAGGTTTACACAACTTGATATCTAAAAACGGAGGCAGCCATAAAAGCACATAATTTACAATTAAAACTAACGTTGCGATGCTTCAGATCTCAATTGTAAATTATGTACTGTCTCATTTTTTAAATTGGTCACTGAACGTTAAAAAGTTTTAATACAACTTGATAAGTATTTACTTTTATATTTATTTCTTCTTTATCTAAATTTTTGAGTGATCATTTATTTTCGACCAGTATATTAATTTACTTTTAGGAATTAAAATATCCTATACTTAATTTTGATGAAAGTAGAGTTGTAGATTTCATCACAGCCTCTTTTTCTCTTCTAATTCGAAAACAAGGGAATAAATCACGAAGCATTTTCTAAACCTCTTTAGATAATCCATCAGTTTCTGCTATTCCAGGGTATTTGATTAATTCGTCCAACTGGTGTGATGCCATTTAAAACCACTTCATTTGTAAGACAAACAACTCATTTCAAAATGCAAATTTGTTTGTTTGGTTTACCCTTTTACATACATACGACGTAATTAAATTTTGTTTTTGTATTTTTAAATAAAGTCTGTTTTTTTTTTTAAATATTAGAAAAGAAGAATTAAGTTCATCCAAACTTTCCAAAAAATTGTGAGAAATTGTCTAAAGTTCTTATTTGTTTTTCATATTTTTATATGTAAATAAGACAATTAAGTTGAAAACAAAGACTGAAAAAAAAAGATGACTGAGTTTTAAAATTCATCCTCAGAGATATCTAAACTATTAAGGCAATTCTTTATTATTATTTCTAATGAGTTTGATTCCACAAAAGGGCAGCTCAAATATTAAGTACAAACTACTTTAGGATATCCATCAATCATTATTATTTAATTGGAGTAGTGGAAGAATGAATACTTTGACATTGGGTAATCTGAAATAATTTTAATTTATAATGTTACTAAAATCATCAAAATTTTCAAAACATGAAAAAAAGTATTTGTTTTTTATAGTTTTATTATGAAACAATTGTGGAATCCTTGGGAAACTTCCTACAAGTAAGAAATGTAGAGCGCGAAGGAAAAATACTAAAGATATATTTCTAATACTAATTACAAAAAATTGGAGTCTTTAAAACCTATTATCTTAATGTACTTGGGATTTTTATTAGGACATTTTATTAGTAACCAATGCATAATAAATCAAAATAATTCAAGATTCTATTTCATCTTTATAAAGAGATTCAGTTACGTAAGTAATATATTTTTATATATATTTTTTTTATCAAATTTGTTAAAACCTAATGTAATAATTGTGGGAAATTTTATCTAGGGGAAATTAAGCGGACTGTAAGGGAATGTACAATAGAATATAGTAAATATATAGAAAGAAAACAACGGACTTATCAGAGGTTGCTGACACTGCTTTGGATGTGGACACAAAATGAAGAATGAAGTAAACACTTTGTATTGGAGAAAATCACAGCCACAAGGAAAATAACAGAAAGCATTTTTATTAGAAATACAAGAGAACTTAATATGAACCGAAACGAAGGAGAAGATGTAGATGAAAAATTATGTAAATTTAGCTGGGGATTTAATAAATGTAAAATTATGCATTTTGATGGATTAATCAACTTATTTGTAATTTACATATTTAATCAATAATATACCGGTATATTTTATTGAAGAATAGACTTTTCGAGGGATTCATACTTCATATGTTACATATTTAAATTCATGTTTTGTGTCGTAATTATGTAAAGCTTGATAAAGGAAAGAAGTAGAAGTTTTCCGAAAATTTGCGTTATTAAATATTTTATATATTATTTTAAAAGTTAAGATGTTATTTATAGTATAATAACTCTTAAAAGAAAGAACTAAGGAGTAAGTATGGATATTATATTTATAAAAACTGAATGTTCATTTAACTAGCGAGAAAAGCTAATTGCTAAAGCTCATTAAAAATTAATATTATCAAAACAAATCAAAAGATATTTTTTGTTTAGCTCTAATATTTTTTGGTCTATTTTCCTAAGGAAACTTAGCCTCACCATAAAGTCAATGTGTCCTCATCCTCCGAATAATATTTGAACTAAAGAGCGCATTTTCTTCTTGAAAGTTGGTATTTTATTTATGGAAATGAAATTCCTTTTGCTTTGATATAAGGTAGGTGACCCAAAGGTGGCCATAGTTAAGCTTTGCTCATTTTTTATAATTTAACGGTTGCGGGAATATAAAAAAAAAAATTAGGGGTCATCACCCTGAACCTTCTCTAAACAAGACATATTGATATTGTTTTTCTTAAAACATATTTAGTTTAACAGCTATTTTATTAAAAAGTTACTTCCGGGCCACCTTCGGAGCAGGTGAACCTAAGGTGGCCCATATATTTATTTTGTTGAAAATTATATTTTCCAGGGGTTGAAAGAACACTTAACACTTTATGACTAAATTCAGTATTTTATAAGCTGCTAGTTTTACATGCCTTAAGTCCTAATACTAAATATGCGTACAAAATATAGAGGGAAAAAGTCTTTCAAAAAGTATACTTAAAATTTTTGATTCTGTCGCCTTGTGTAAGTCTTTCAATCTGAGTCAATACAAAAAGTACACTTGAAATCTTTGATTTTGTCACCTTTTGTAAGTCCTTCACACTCCTCGTGGACATATCTTAAACATTGGGCGCACAGTCTCATGTCAATTATTTTGTCCGTTCCCAAGGTGGTCAGGTTGGCGGGCCACCTTGTGCACACATCTCAGCACATTGTTTCCACAAATAAACAATGTCATTACCATGAAATTCTTAAACTGTGACAATACGTCCTGAATGAGTAGTGACCGAACTTTAAAAAAATATCCAACAACTTGCATTTAACAAAACTTTACACGATTAAATTTAATTTATTACTTACCGGAAAGTAAGAACAACGATGCTCAAAAACAAATGTCTTCTCAGTAAAGGCCGACGTCTCGTCGAAATGGCTTAGTTTTCAGTAGCCAGCGCTAGAGTGCGACAGCTGTCAAGCAGCAGGTGCCATATACCGACTATTTTGTGTATTACTATTTTATATAAGCAGATGGCCATCTTGTGCACTCTGGCCACCTTTGGGTCACCTACCTTATTTAAAATGTCAATGTGTAGATCCCTGTAAAGATATCTGCGCTTGACAACAACTTCGATAGAAAAGTGTTAGAAATACAAAAAATTAACTGTCATTAACGGCAAATAATAAGTCATGTACAATAATTTTTAATCCATTTCGTAATCTACTGAAAACTATCGAGGGATTTGTTTTGATTAAAATAAATTAGAATTAAGCTTCGTAAATATGTATTTGTGGATTTAATCAGTTCTAATGAAGTAATTTTGAAAACAGATTTACAATATTTTAAAGGATTATAATTTATAGATGCAGAAGCTTTTTCTTTACTATCACGACTTCGAAAAAGAAGTTCGAAGATCTTAAAGTCTACTTTCATTAAAATATTATTTTTTTAAATTTCCTTATTGCCCTTATTGTTTTTTTTTTTGAAAACGAGACATCAAAAACCAAAAGCCTAATTTTTATTTCAAGATTGTAATACCTGCAGAACGCAAATAAAATTTCTATTTTCTGAAAACAATAAAATGATTTCCATATTACTTTCCTCCAGTTGTCGGAAGCGGAACTATTTCAAACTACGCACATGTTAATGGAATAACTGTAAAGATTTATATATTTATTAAAAGAAATTATTATTTGTTTTTATGCTGAGACCCTGAGACGGCCGTTTCGAGCTTGTTAGGTTCTCTTCAATCAGGGCTACTCAGCCAATGCAAGACCCAAAAAGGCGCACGAGGGGTAGTATTAGTTGAAGATGGAAACCGCAATGCACCCTCTGTAATTAAGAAACAAAAACAAAAAAGAATACAAAATAATGAAATCAAATATCCTTTACCGTCAGAGGGTTTTGTTTTCTTTCGTTATTTGTGGGGTTTTTTTTGTTTCTCTTTTTTTATTTATGGACAAATTCCTTTTGAAGCGGAAAGTTTGACGCTCAAAGGTTTTGTTTCAATTAAGATTGTTGTTTTTTATGTTTTATTTATTTATGGACATATTCCTATTGAGGCGGAAAGCTGAACACCTAAGGATATTTGTTTCCATTACTTATATTCTTTTTTGTTTTTGTTTCTTAATTATAGAGGGTGCGTTGTGGTTTTCATCTTCAATTTATATTTATTATTTAAGACAATGCAATATGAATAGGAACTGGATGAAAATCTATAGTTTGGATCCTATAGGTATAGTTTATCTATAGGATTTGTTGTCACCTTCTTGCGCTAATTTCTCGACAAAGACTTACTTGTAAAAAAATTGATATATTGAAATTAGATCGTCATGAGCCTTTAAATATACATACTACGTTTCAAGAAGATATATTCTGGCGTTAAAACTTAGTTAGCGAGTATAGTGATGTAAAACTGAATGTTGTTAAATAGGAAACCACACTCATTATAATAATTCGCACAGATTTGACGAGCTTCACTTACGTAGGAAAAATAGGATAAAAAGTAATGGAAAAAAATACCCTGCTAAGTTTTATGGAAAATGGGTTTTCAGTTCAAGAACTTACTTTTAGATGGGTTGTGTATTTTAATTTCACAGGATTCACAGGATATAAAATTTGTTTGATATACATTATTAATGAAAGAAAAAGGGAATAAAAAAAACATGAATTATAATTTTGCGCTAAAAATATACTTAATTTAAAAATTTCCTACACAAATGCTTTACAGGGATACAATGGTATTTAAAGATAGATCTAAGCCATGCGCCGCATTTGTTTAATGACCTGAAATTCCATTTCATTTTTCCTCGCAGCGGGAAGTGTAGGAGTAACAGACCTCATCATCTCACGCACATCCATTGATCGAACGCTGCGCAGTGGGGATGCGCAGTTCAAACGCTATTTGCCTGCTTTACTTAAGAGTTCCAATTCGACGGTGGATGTCAGACGGTGCTCTGTCCTGCAATTTCTTGGTTCCTCTACGACTTGTCTGCGATCTCATCTTTTGCCAGTGTTTGTGGGACAAAGAGAGCTCCCCCCCTTTGTGGACTGTCGTGATTCGAAGCCCCCCCCCTCTTCCCCCGTCAAATGATGAAGACATATCAAACACCACGACAATCAAGGCAAGTGACATTAACTGCATATCCTAAAAATAACGCTTTTGGCAAAAAAACAAGTAATTAATTAAGCGGCAAACCCCAAATAACTGTCCAACAACGCCATTTCGACGCGAAGTTGAGATCCGTGCCGTAGACTGGGGCTTCCATTTCCGTTAGGGAAGGAAGGGATCAGTAAAAACATTGAATCACGTGTTCAAGAGAAATTCGACCAACAACTGCCAAATTAAGTGTCACGCCTTTCTTTCAAACGAAGTTTAATTCACAGGATCTTGACAGTTTAAATAGAATTAATTTCAAAGTGTTTTTTTTTCAGTGAAGACAATGCATTAAATAAATAAGAGAAATTAAGTACTATTCAAAGAGAAATATCATTTGACGAAACCTTTCAAAGACTTGTAAAAGTAAAGTTACCTCAAATTATTAAACCATCTTTGTTTATATATGCATATCATCCATATTTACAAAGCAATTTACATATCTTCTTTATAAATAAAAAAGGCGATATCGTAGAGAATGATTGTGTAAAGCAGTAGTTATCAAATAATAATTCGGTCGGCGCGAACCGTTTTCTCTAACCCGTATCACACGTGCGTTTGACCGATTCGTATTAATAGAGAGACAACTTCATCTCTATCTTAATAATCACGTTCCTTAATGTTGTTGGACGCAGTGGGGGTAGAGGGGCCAGGAGGCGGCCGTGTCGTCGTTCAACAGACGCCGGCGAGTGGGTGGGAACGTAGGGTTGGCGCACAACACCTGCGCTCTACCTATTTGCCGGAACCGCTCGCCGCCGCCGCCGCCATTGCCTAGAGCACCGTCGGAGGGGCTAGCTTTCCTTCACTTCGCACTCCGTAATCACCTTCTTCTTCTCGTCTGGATGTAAGCAGCGCCTAACAAACGCCTCCTCAGTAAAAAACTCCAAGAACTCGCAGAATTGTCTGGAGCTCGTCTCAATGACGGACATCGCCTATCTCCGTTGCAAAGAGACAGCGCTCGTCAGCCGCATCGTAAGTTCACGCACCACCATATCATCAGCAGCAGCAGCAGCAATGACAGCAGACGAAAGTATATCCACCATCTCCAAGCCGTATCGGCCGTCGTCCGAAGACATGGGACCGGTCGGTACGAGCTCCGGCTCCAGTAGCCACCACCACGCGGCAACCCTCCCGATGCAGCTGAACGGTATGCTCATCGGTTCCAGGACCCGTTCGCCCAGCCTCCATTCCGGATCGCCTATACTTATGACCGGCCCGCACAACACCCCGACCACGGGCAGCATCAGCGGAGTCATTGCAGGTAAATAAATAACATATATTGTATTCTAACTTTTAAATTCAATCATTGCTTCTATCATAAATATTTTTTTCTTTTTAATTGAGGGTACATTTGGATAAGTAAACCCTTAAAGTTGATGAGAAATAATTATTTTGCAAACAATTAGTAGAACATTTAAAGATGTGTCGAAATAACTATAAAGATGCTTCCTCCATCTTGTCCATGAGTAAGAAAAACGCGCATTATTACCTTCTTAAATACTTCACAGCGCGCCAACTGAGCTGTCAAACCTGTTAACGGCTTCTTGAAAACTGAAGTTGTAAACAGAAAAGACCTCTAATGAACTGAGACTTTAGTTAATGAAAAAGTAA
Source organism: Thereuonema tuberculata (assembly GCA_023159025.1). NCBI lineage: Eukaryota > Metazoa > Arthropoda > Chilopoda > Scutigeromorpha > Scutigeridae > Thereuonema > Thereuonema tuberculata. Next base: position 20,536 of record JAFIDM010082447.1, on the reverse strand, counting down.
AATTTTCATGATCAAAATTCGTGACGAAAAAATTACAGTTTTATATGTATATATAAATATTATCTGTAAATAACGTTCAACTTTCTTTATTCTGTTTTGGTTGTAAGAAGCTGAAAACAATACGTTTTGTTATTGTAAACACACGCCTAATATTTTTAATTACTAAGCTTTATGTAAGATATTAATATTATATTGTTGTTGCTTTTTTCATGTCTCAATTTGAAGTATTTTCTTTTTAATTCTGAAAAAATAAACTTAAAAATTTCGAATTCTTCAGTTCTTTCATGTGTTTCACTTTGCCATATGATCCCATGGAAAGTAGCCAACTTTTCCTCTGCTTTTAACAAAGTTTCTATGAAAACAGTTTCAAACAAGTGCCTTTCTGTAGAGATGCTCTGATATCAGAATTTCTTCATATCAATTAGAATTTTCTTTGCTGTCAAATTCTATGAATTATTTTTGTTTCTCCTTTCTTCTTTACATTTCTGTATTCTTCTTTCAATAACTTATTTATTCATCTTTTTAAGTCGAAAATCTATCTTAATCGGTTTTTTTTCAGAATTTAAATCTCGAAAATTTCAGCCATAGTTAATTAATTCTGTGTCAAAAATAATAAATATTTCACACTGGTTTTCGTAGCTTATATTTCAAAAACTGAAGGTCAAAACTTTTTTCAAAATATTGATTATTATAAATATTTTTTTCTTTAAATCTCAGCAACTTAAAAGCAATCAATATAATGGGACAATAAGAAATTGTACGTTAAGAATACTAAGTAAAATTTAAATATTTTATAATTTGCATCATAATGAACGAGCTCATATATAAATTACAATAATTCTGGAAACTCCTGAAAAACAAAACAAAAATTAAGAAAATGATTTTTTTTTTTACGCAATGAATTTAATAAAAATAGCAGCTATGGAAAATAAGCTAAAAATGAAGTTAAAAAAGTGATTTATATATATAACTTTTGATAAAGATATTAATTATCCAGTTGCATTCTTACAAAATTTTTATAAAGAAAGATGCTGATGATAAAATATATAGTTTAATACGTAATATAAATCATTAAACAGTTAAATAAATGTGATTTCTAAAAAACATAATATCTTCTCTTTTTTCCACAACATTACTTGATGAAGTTTGGTTAAATACCAAAAGGAATATTGTGCAATAACGCAACGAAGATACTATGTTTTGTAATCAAATTTAGTTTAATATTTTTTAACTTAAAACTTTAATAAACAAATGAAACTTCTTTTCTATGAAAAAAAGTTATCCTGTTTCAATTCTACAATATTTAAATTTAGATATTTTTTTATAAAAGTTTAATATCCGAGAAATACTTTTTAAGAAATTATTAACTTTTTCCTGACTACATATTCTACGTTTTAATTAATATTATGGACTTAAGAAATCCATGTTTATTGACTTTTTTTCAATAATTCTAGACAATAATCAACGTTTTTAGATTTGTAATAGTCTGTAGTTGTTAGTTATTAAACTGAAAGATGTGTTTCTCTATAAAATAATGAAGAAATAATAAAAAGACGTAATATTGGTCATGAAGATGTTGATGGTGTTTCTTCAAGTATAGTATACTATTATGATATATGAAAGATAAAAGATATGAAGAAGAATTGTTAGAGCGAATAATAATGATTTCTAGTATATTACAAAGAAGGAATTTCCTCTGTTATTTTTCTGTTCTTTACAACAGCTGTATTTGCATTCAGTCAATACATTTCTAGAAACTGACACATTTCAAGACACATTTGAATAATTCTAGGCCTCTTGACGATCTTCGTTGTCTTTGCCGATTTTTAGATATGTCGCTGACATGGAGTCATTTATTTTCGTTACAGTTAAGAAAATAAAAGAGTATTCGTTCATAAAACAGTACTTTTTGAAATCTGTGACATTATTCTAAAGTGGAAATACATTTTCTAAAATATAATACCTTCAAATTATGAACACAAGTTCGAATATGTTTTTTTTTCAAAATTTTATGAATCGAACAGTATTTAGCGACATATATTTCACTGCAACGTTTTTCATATGATAGGAATGTGTCATTTAGTTAATTCTATTTTAATTTTTATCAATTCTATATCTCTTTTCTGAAAATGATTTAGAAGCAATATATCAAGGTACGTAATTCCTTGTTGGCCTTATAGATTGTTGATTAGCTCAATCTTCTTGGTCTTTAAGAAATAGATTCGTAATAATATTCCCCAATTGTAATAATAAAACTTGACATAACAAACTGGACGTTATTAAAAAACTGTTAAAAATTATCACTTTTCTGATAAATAAACTTCAAACATTTGGAAATGGCATTAAGGGATTTTAAACATTAACATAACTAATTAGTGATCTAAATGTGCAAAGCTAAATTCTCTTTTGCTAGAGGGATCCTTTTGTATTGCTTTTCTACTGTGATTAGCCAACTGAATGTGTCAATTAAACGCGATGTACAATTAAAGCGAGATTGGCACCAACGTCTGACTACTGATAGCGGTTCCTATGTCTGTACACTGTATTTGACATTTCAGCGAAGATAGAATGCTCTGATTTATTGGTTCCAAATTTTCTGATTGAGTTGAAATTCATTCTACCTTTCATGATGGATAATCGATTGAAGACTGGATCAGTGTCATCATAGGTATTTGGATTCCAATTCACTAAGGTGGTGATAATAAGGTCTTATGGGAATATTGAGATTCAAGAAAGAATGTCATTTTTGTAGATTATTTGTAATTATTAAATTTTAAATGAAAATCATATTTAAAGAAATGATCTAGTAATTAAAGTCGCAGTAGCTATTCTTTAGTTGTTTTTTCCTATAGAAACCACAATGGCGTGATGTTATCTTTAAAAGTATACAACTCATCATCATTGTCAGTTTAAACCAATTATACTGACATTTCAATGTTTGCAGTGGCGAAACCATAGAAATTACTCACATGCTCTGAAACAGTTTAGACATGTTTGTAGATCATATTCCAACTACGGCACATTTATTTTATTTGTTTCTTTCTCTTTTTTATTATTTTATTTTGTGGAATTTATTCTAAATCGGTTTTTACTGGTTATAAATCGTTGCAGTGTAGAAAAGGAGAACTCAAAACCAGAAACCGTAATTGCAGATTTACAGTTTGAAAGCAAACGATCAATATTTTCATTTGTTTTAAATGTTTCTTAACTAATTGCAATACTAATTAAAACTTAATTAAACTTAAAACTTAACTGTAAGTTTTTGATAGCAATTTTAACTTTTTTTATAAATAAACAAACGCATTAATATATTTCCATATATTTCCATCATGCTGATAGGATCACTTTGCTGTTTACTGCTTAAGAAAGACATATTCGGAATTTGATAGGACATAAAATTTTACTGCTTTAACTCCCTGTAAACATCCGTAATAAAAGATAAATTTTTTCTCATACAAATTGTCGTAAATATCCATAATAAGAGGCATCCAAATTATTTTTATTTCTCAGGCCTTTCATTAGAAAGCATTTCAAAACGTTCAAAATTCATTTACCTATTATGGAACCGCGCAGAATTTCAGAGATTTCTCCATCTCGTTTGCATCATTTAATGGTTTTCGTCATTTCATGCTTGAATATCTTCTCCGTTCAAATAATGCTACCATATCTTAGCAAGCTGCTGTTCCTCAAATATTAGTTCTACCATTCCTTACTAGTTCACAATAACCATAAATGGCATAGCCCAATACGCTGATTTGAAAGATAAGTTTCAAAGAATATTTTTAATTACAAATTTTCTAAAAATTAAGTAATGGACTGATGATTCATGCGTTATTTGTGCAATTTCTTATCCCTTGCTAATTGCTCTCTGCAGAAATATTTGTAATTATTACAGTTTTACAAAGGAAATGAAGTCACTGTATTATTCAAATCCACTTGACTATTGAATCGAGAATTTTCTTAATTTTGAAGTTTCGCAGTGAGACGTCTAGTTATTTTTACAAAACAAGTAAATTAATTCTTTTCTCTATATTTTTGTTAGTTATGTTAGTTACACTCTAATTATGAAATGCGATATTATAAAGTTTTATAAAGCTTATCTTGTCTTTCATTCAAAAATTTGTCTTTTTTGTCGGGAGGGGGGAGGGTCAGGATATTTTGTAATTGTCATCGAATCGTCTACCATTTTTGTTATCATTCAATCGGAGTTTAAAAAAAAATGCTCGATTTCTTGAAGTTGTTCTAGAATTAAATGCCCAAAATTATAAATCCGTCATCTAAATTTAACACTGTCTTAACATCTTATCTAAATAAATCGTGATCCACTTTGAAGTGATGTTTTAGTATCACTGCTTTTTATTTCGTTTGGTAGATAATAAATACTATTCTACTTTGATATTACATTGTATTTTTTCAAATCTGTTTAAAAACACTTATAAATCCTTAAATAACACAATTTGTTTTGTTAATTGCTTGTGTCAATCCCGGATTTCTACATCGTTTTAAACTTAAATTTTAAATTAAATTTTCCAGAAAAATTTAGAGTTAATAATATTCTTCAAAGTGTTATGTTACCTGATTACAATCAAAACAATTATTAGAGAGAACTTATTTCATAATGCTTTTACGATAACTTTAACGATGAAAAATCCAATCGGAAAATTAAAATTAATGGCAATCGGAAAATTAAAAATAAAAATCTGTGAAATTGGGCATCAAGTATCTTTTTCTCTTACAATATTACAGAAATTATATTATAAAAGTAATGAAAATGGTATATAAAAATTAGATATTTTATTAAAATGTATGTTACCGCGGATTTTTGCGGATTTTATTTTGTGTAAGATATGATTGACGATAATACATGAATTACAAAGTGCAAGAAACCATCGTTTTTTTAATTGAGAGAATATAACATGCATTTAAAGTAATGATATAGCATAAATTATATTTATGTATGGTGTTTAAATAAGGTTATTAAAGTTGTAAATCTGATAGTTTTAAAACTTTATACATTATTATATATTCATATGTCACAGATCTCTGATATATTATAAATAAATATATAATCTTCTTTATTTTAAAATGTAACTGTTGCATTTACATAACAAAGTATTTTTATTTGATATTTTTTGCTAAACAAATGTAAGAAGATTTCTATCTCTAGAGTTAGATTATCACGGTGGATGAATTATCAATTGCAAATGCATTCTTCAATAGTACAGCAGAAGCACCCCCTTAGGGGTGATAAGGGCACTTTCCTGTAAGACTCATTAAAAAAGCGAGAAGGAAACATTTGTTCCGCACAATTTCATTGGGATTTCAAAGCGAAATTCCATTCCGTTGTTTTGTTTTAAATGAAGATTTTCCTCCTTTTATTCTTGTTTCGGAGAACTTAAAGTGATAACTTCAAATAAACATATTTTCAAAAACAGTACAATGATAAGCTGTTATCCTATTTATAGTTAAAAGGCTTATTAATCAATGAATTGTAATCAATATTCTCGTTTAGAAAACGCCATAATGAGTTTTAATTCGGCGTAAATAATTTTAGTGTATTTTGATGGAGTCTAGTTTTATTAGTGTTTACAAAGAAAAGTATTATAATGTAATGATTACGCTTTAAGCTCATTGGCTGGATATCTATAATTGACTATTTAAATTTGTATTTTCTTATTATTAATTAAAGGAACTTGTTTGAAAAAAAGTAATATTTAGAAAATTATTTAAATTATTTTAAAATACTTTATTATTGAAAAGTAATCATTAAATTTAATTAGACTATTTAAGAAAAATTGTAACTTAATAAACTTAAATTTAAATGTTTCCTAAATAGTCTAATTTTATTTAATCAGTTTCTTATATATATTAAAAATAAACTCACATAATCTGTTTTATCTACATATATATATATATATATATATATATAAATTATTTCCAGAAATATATATATTACTAGTTAAGTATAGAAATGTTTTGTAGCTTGTAAAATAAAAAAAAAATGTTTGATTCGCAAGGTATCTCAAATATAAATAGAATCAAATTTATTTTTTTGAATTTATATCTTAAAATGAGAACTTGGAAGTCCTAAATCTATATGTAAATTTAGATGATTTATAATTTTACCTTGGAAGCTGTGTTATCTGACTTGCAATCAAAAAAGAAGGATAATCCAAGAAATTAAGGAAAGCTTTTAAAATAATTAAGAACACTTTTTAAGATTCTAATATTCTACCATTAAATTTCCATCTTTTCTAAATCAGTGGAGCGATGTTTTACTTAAATCATTTTTCACTATTTATTTAAAGAAGACAGATTCATTCTGTAATCTGTGATTTAAGTTAATCGTCAGAAGAATAACATAGAATAAATGTAATTTCTTTTTATTTATTTAGTGTCAAATAGCAAAAATTAAATTCCTTTTCAGTTTTTATCTACTCAGTAATATTTCTCATCGATAACTTAAAATATTAATTTTTGAAAAGCTTTTAGGCAATATTTATTAGCTTAAAAATAAGAAAACTAAAAACAATGAAAAGTAAAATTATATTTTAAAACTTCCCTGACATTTTGGCATCATTAGTGAATCCCTTTATCACATAGTGGAATTTTGTACAACAGCATTTAGTAATAACTGTGGCACTTTCGTTTCGAGATTTTACTCTTCATTCTCCATTCGCATTCGTTCTCTAAATTCTTTGCTAGAATACGTTACAATAAACAAGAAATTTCTCTTTGTTCTATTCCTTCTATTATCACTATGAATTTCACATCTTTATAGATATCGAAGACAAGTCTGTTTCTTGGTAACATCTCTAGAAGCTCGAATAGCTCAGAAGACTTAGAAGAAGAAATGAATAGTGAATTAATTAGGATTAAAACCTCCGGTAGAACTGCCACAATAAAGACATAACACCGTCTCCTCAGGGCAATGCACTCAGATCGGAGCTCTTCACTGCTCTGACATCAAGTTTGAAGATTGAAAAGTAAAGCCTGAACTTAAAAGAACCAAAACAAATTTTCTTATTAACAGTCTTAAAAAAAATTACATCTTCAATTCTTTTATCAGTTCAGTAAAATTGAACGGTAATAATATTATTGTACATAATTAAAAGTTTTTTTTCCCTGGTTTCAAATTTTTAACATCTATTTTTAAACAAATTCTATGTATAGACAATTGTGACATCATTCACGACCACGAGAAAAGAGGCTTTCAAATCTTCTGAGATCTCTCGGATGATAAGAGATTGTACGTTCGATAGATTATTCTGGAATGTTTTAAAGATCTGAAATTTCTGACGCTTCTAAGCTGATGAATATTTAGAAAAATTCCATATTTACTGTTAACGCAACATAACAAAAATAAAGGAAGCGGAGAGAGTAAACGAGTAGTAAATTAAGAATATATCTTAACCGAAATATATCCCTATTTATAATTTTTAACTGGTTTAATAAAAAGTGGGGGTAGGTCTTAACGTCTTTCTCGAGAAAGCCACACCCTATTTTCCTACATCGTCGAGTATTTGTTCCAATACAACAATAACAAATCAGTTTCATTTGGTTTACATCTGGTCGGAGAACAGTGAAAGCGACCAGAAGTCTTTCTAAGGTATATTAAACGAACAAGGTGATGATAAGCAACGAATTCATGGAAAATGATTAAAAGAGAGTAATTAATACAGAAAGAAGGAAAGGAAGACTAAGTACAGGCCAATATTGAGCGGAAAATCTGCCTGGAATCTGGAAAATGATTAAAGTAGACATTAAAAGAGCTGGAGGCTAATTCTCGCGGTAGATCAAGTGAGGAATGCACCACTGAAGTAAGTTTGATGGAGGCAATTCACGGATTCTCTGTTTAGGATGAAATTCTCTTTAAATATTGTATTAAGTTTTTAATTTAAACTTTTTTTTAAAAAAACCCTTGAAGAATTTTTTATTTAGATAAAAAATATTCTAACTTATGAAATTTTTTGTCAAAAAAATAAAACACGAGAGTGATGAAATAAGTTTTGAATTTGCCTACATTTAAATGAAAGAGAAGGAATTAAGTATTTAATTATCAATTAATGTACAATAATTATCAATTTTTTTGCAGAATTATAATTAAAACTTTCATAATTTTGATGAAAATTGTTCAAAATTTTAGGAAGAATAATTTTTTAAAATTTAATGTTTTTCCTTCAAAGAAATCACATTTTTCCGTATATTTCCATTAGCGTAAATATGACGGGAAAAAATGTGACTGCTTTTAGTTGAGATAGAGTATTTTCAGTATAATTTTTTTCTGTGTTTAAATATTATTTTTAATTTCTTTATTCAAGCCGAGAAATGTCTCTAACGACTCTTCAGTTCGTCGCTGAGGACGAGCTTCTGCATCTAATGCTCGTCTGGTTTGTGCTTGTAGAAGGCCAAAAAAATGAAAATTTTAATTTTAATTTTTAAGCGAGTAGGTTAAAATTAATGGGTTATTTTTTTTCTCTGGCTCTTCTCTCATTGCGTCACAAACACACACAGAGGGAGTGATAAGAGATATTTAACAACAATAATTTGAATGTAGTCCCCGTGGCCTAATGGATAAGATGTCTGACTTCAGATCAGAAGGTTGCAGGTTCGATTCCCGTCGCGAACGTTTCATTGTAAAATTATTTCTGTTTTCACCGGAAATTAAAATTATTTTCCATACACAGAAGAAGTGCGTTAGACACAAAGATCTGGAAAACTATATATAAGAGATACTATGAAATAATAAAAAGTTATTTTAAAAAAAAAATTAAAAATTTACAGGATGTATGTTTCTCTATACAATTCTGAAATTATTCTCAGGAGACACACTTATTAGGTTCAGTACAATTATCATTTATATAATAAAAGACACTTATTAAAGACACATACAGGAATCAAAAATCACCTTAATTTCTTTGCGATTTCGCGGTATAGAAGCAATTCTAATACACAAGATACTGCAGTTTAAATATTTTAAAAATACTATTGTTAAAAATAAAATCGTTCTGATAACGTAATTTTTACCGAAAAAATGATTTAGTATTTTCAAATATTCTAATTTTAGTTTCATTGTAATTTATCTTTATGTCATGTTTCATGTAAGTGTAAGAATGTTCTAGTAGTTCATTAGTATTAATATTATTAATTACGATTTATTTCTGTATTAACTTACATTAACGGCATCAAAATGTTTATTTCTTTTTCAGTAGTGTAAAAAATGCATTAAATTGAATAGTATTAAACGGGTTTTAATAGTTCATAGCATTCTCACCTTTAACGTAAGATACTGAGACATCCCCCTCTCCTCAATTTCTAAACCTAAAACTTAAGCGTCTCTATAGATAGTCATACAATTATGTAGATACGTTATGTACTTCCAATGTACAGTTACAAAAACAAAGAAATTAATATTCAAATTTGGAAATCATTTAAAATACATATTACTATGTCTGCAGTAAGGTCTAGTTATTTATTTCGATGCACTTCAGTTAGTTTGAAAATGTCTTTATCACACAAAGATGGTATTATGTCTTCAGATGCTGTAAGAGATAAGAATCAAAGCACTATTGAGATGTACAAGGGACTGGTGTGGGTCTTGTTACAGGAGCTGCTGATGGAAGTTTCTAATCTTCTTACATAGCAATCAATGAAACATCAACATGAAGCCTTTTGAAAGAGTAATCTATCGAAAGGCCTTTGGAAGCACGAACTGAGGACAGTTCATTATTCAAGGTTTAAATTTCACATCAAAAATGCGGATTTATCTACAATAACTCATACATACAACAAATATTCACAGTCAACTGAAATGATTGCTTTGTGTTGACGTCAAAGAAATATATCTTGAAATTATTGGAGTTAAATTTCCAATATTCTACTTGTCAGTAAAGCCTTAGGATTGAATTAGGATTTGAATTAAACATTTCTCTTATTAGATTTGCTTAATCGGCGTGGTAAATAGTATTTTTGAAAATGGAAATCCTATTAAAATGTCCGTTGAAGATAGTTCGGCAAAAGTATTACATTTAGTTAGTCTACCTTTAGAAGCAATCTTAATTGGCAAATTTAAGGATTAACACACCTCAATTAAATGAATGAATTATTTTTTCTGCTTTATAGTTATCTTTGTTTTGTAGGTATAGGATATGTATTCATATATTTATAGTTTTAAAAGAAAATATATTTCTACTGTTTTTATAGTTGCTTTTATCTTACTAATTCAGTTATGCACGTTAATTTTCTTTTATATATTTCTATGTATTTCTATATATTTTGTCAGATCAATTAGTCGTAGTGCTTCTCAATTTTCTAATTAAGCTGAGAATTTCTTAATAAGACTAACTTTTTTTATAATATTATTTCTATGTATTTCTACATGTATATTTTTTCCTTAATATATATATATTTTCATATTCTTTTCTTACATCAATCATATGGCTAAAAAAACTTTACAAACAAAATATAATTGATTTTTTTCTTTGTATCGTTTCCAAATCACTTTCTGAAAATAATTTGGATAAAATTATTGTAAGAACTTTAGACTCGAGCTGTCAATTGGAATCTAATTGTAATATAATGCATGTATAAATAGTAGAATAAGATCACTCTTTATTCAAAAATAATATTCCTGTTACTGTTAAAATTTACATGAATGTTTTTTTAACAATATCTCTACAAAAAAGTGTTTTATGTAAGAAATTAAAAATCATTGTTTTGTTCGTTGGGTATTTGAAGAATGTTTTGAAGCAATTTACGTAAATGATTAGTTAGCAGTAAATTCAACGAAATTTACAGTGTGAGAATGGATTATTAGCTCACACCATATTAGATGTCATTTTTCCATCCTGATATCCCTGAAAATGATATCTATAGAAAGTTCTATAAACACAGTATATTTTTTTACTTCTGCGTTTATTTTTGTGAATGATATTTTTACTCTAGTAATTTTGTCTTTGGTTGCAGCGATAGAAAAGCCAAGTTTTCACTTTCCAGACGAGAAAAGGGAGAATCGTTCGAATTCTGGCTTTGTAGTGCAAAGGATATTCCGAAATACAAGACCGTGAATAATAAATGCATCTTCCTATTCTCCGTACATTTATTATCAAGTTATTAAGTACTGCATACATTTATTATAAAGGTATTAAAAATAGTTAGTTCTCGTAAAGTGTTTCAATATACTTCTTAAAGCGAAGGATGATTTATAAGATTAGTCCTTCAATAATTTTGAACTAGTAAATGGATTTCTAGAAACTTGATAATTGATAAAATATTAATTTCAAATAATTTATTAAGATCGCAACATAGGCCGCGCGGTTAGCGTTGTCGTTAAGACATTAGCCTCTCACCTCTGAATACCTAGGTTCGGTTCTCATGTGGGTTTCGTGATGACGATACGCGCTGGGCAGGTTTTCTCGGGGTTCGCTCATTTCCCCTGCACTTCTCCCACCATTGTTTCTCGGTCTTTCTCTCCGTCTGTCCTTATTTCCGTGGGATAGCACAATAGATGGTAGCGATGCTCGGCTTCCCTGCCACCCACACTCACCACATGATATAAGATCCCAACATGAAATCATTTTCTGACATATTAGCATTTGAGGGGGGAAGGTATAAACTGCAAATAAGAATCTGTGACATCAAATTTCTATTTTCAAAATTAAAAAGGCTTAGGTTCTTTTTTGGCAATAGGAAACTCGATTAATTAATGCCCAAATGTTATAAAAGTGAATTAATTCTTACTTATTAGTTTAATTTTGAAGAAAATTTAATTTTTTCTTCAAAATTAAACTAAGAATTAATTATTTTTAAAACATTTCGACATTAATTAATCGTGCTTCCTATTGCCAAAAAGAAGCTAAGCCTTTGCTATACAAACTAAACCAAAAAGCAAAGTGAAAAGAGCCTCAATTGCTTTTGCTTTCAGGCAATCGTTTCGAAGTCAAAATGGCGCAATTTAGAAACATCTTCGCATGTCCAGCGAACGAAACGTACAGGGACTTTAATCTCACAAACCACAAAATGTCGTGAACACTTGAACTGCAGAACTACAAGACGTCTTCGCCCGTAGGTTATTGTAGTTTCTCAGAATAACGGTTGTCTTTTTTGATATTTTTAGATATTCGCAATAGAAAACCTGTTAAAGTGCGCCGACATGTTTAATATAATTTAACAGGACGTAACAACAGCCATAAATAAGGAATTTATTCGCGTGAATTGCAATATAAATTCAAAACACTAAACTTAGAGAAAACGTAATATTTTAAATGCAAAACTACTTTACTTTCTCTAAAATACATCCTCCACCTTTATAGGATCTCTGGGATTTCGTTGGAGCTGAAATATTGTTCTCATTAATTTAGAAAGTCATGAGATAACGAATGAGATCACGCAAACACGCGCACACCATTCAAATGCAGGCAGTAGTACATTAGGTTTTAATTTAATAGGCAACAAAGACCTAACGTTATGTCATGATGTTCTTTATCTATTAATAACTTTTACACTAAGTATATGAAATAGATTGTTTACCCATTTTTTTAATGAGAAAGATGAAGTTCATAGAATCAGATCAGACTGTATGTGTGCGTGTTGTCCCAATAACTGAACCGGTGAATGTAGTTTCTTGAAATTTGGCATTACTTACAAATAAGACAATCTACTTTTTTTCATTGGATTTCCTGCAGAAACAGTTGCAGGTGAAGCGATAATAATTCCAAAGAAAAGAATGAAAGATACAATATTTCTTAATCCGTTTATTAATACTTGGTATTATTAAAAGTAATGAGATATAGACAAATGAAGAAATTAATGCTAAAATGTATTAAAACTTCATTAATACATTTTCAAAAAGAAAGAGAAAATAATCGGCAAATATTTGTTGATGCTCTTACTTTATTGTAAAGAATTTATATTATATTAAGCTTCAATTTTCTTAAAAGAAAAATCAATGCACTGCATGCTCAGAAAAATCCTAAAATATTAAGCAGAAACCTTACATTTTTGTTCTGAAACAGATGAAGTTAACGTTGCCTGCGAGAAAGAGAGAACCATGAAAAATTAAATATTTTGATTTTACAAAAGATAATCTTAAACAACTGCTTTCTTTAAAAAAAAGGAATTTCTGCATCCTTTAATTAATAAGAGAAGCGAATGTTAGTTGAAGATAACCGTATATTCCTTTATTAAGAATCCGGTGATGTGGACTTGTTAGATAAGAAAGAAGGTCTCGTCACTTAGCAGATGCCAAACGAGGTAGAAAAAACAGAAAGAACAGGAACCTTTCGTCGCAAACCATCAAAGGAAAATCTAAAGAAAGAAAACTAAGTCTTGCTGCTTTTCTAGAAGAAAAGAATTGGTTTTCCAATAAAAACAGGTATCCTATCTTTGAGGAATCCACCTTAAAGAGAAAGAAATTGCAGAGAAATATCTGATTAGACGGTTTTACCACCTCGGAAGATTCGATAGATAAGAACAGAATGGATTAGCTATTACTGTTATTTCTCATTCTTTACCGACTCTCTCATACAACATCAAAATAAAGGAATTCGCGAGAACAGCATCGTATGAATAACAAAATATAAATTTTAATCTCTATATATAGAAAGAAAAGTCCTGACTCACTCAGTTTTTTTTTTTGTTTTGTTTTTTTTTTTTTTATGCTACATATGCAAGGGTTCGGTAGCGAAGCGATGGTACCCGGCTAGTTAGTTAATAAAACGTCTTCAGTTATTAATTTTACCGTGGTTTTGAAAAAAAAGTGAGACTCATAAAATAATATACCTGTTTTTGTATGTTAGTGTGTGTTTCCTCCTACTAATTTTTCAGCCATTTTGGCATCGAACTTTCGTATTTAAAAAAATTGTTTGTACAAATTTCTACAGAGAAATTTCAGAGTGAAGATATCAAAAACTCCGGTAGGAAAATCATTAAAACAAACAATGAGTTTCTCTGAATATCTAACCATGCTTATTAATCCATTTTTTAATCCACTACCATCTGCGCCTCCTTACAGCAAAAAGAACATTTTAACTACGGTTAATAACGTTTACCGTAGATAAATCCTGTCAGAATGAACGCTACGAAATAATTTTTTTGAGCGAAGGAGAACTGAAGAGGCAAGTGTTATTGCTAATAAATTTATTAATTCATGAGACGTTTCTTACAAAAAAATACAAAGTAAAAACATATAACCGTGTAATTTGAACCACTTTGTCGTGTATTAGTTAGCAGTCATCCACATATGCTACTACGATTGAATTAAAATAAAACAAAATAATAATAATTAAATGAAAAATATTAGTTTTATAATTTTTTATATTTTTTATGATAGCAATTTATTTCTAATTGAATCTTTTGTTAACATAGATCTTTTAAAATAGAATTTCTGCCATTTTCAAGTTGAATAACTGTAAGGAAAACGAAAAACAGTTTCTTTCTTAAAATTATAAATATTTTATGATACATTTTCCCAACATAATGGGGAAAACACAACGGTTATTATCTAAGGCTATCGGAGAAATCTTTCCAGGAAGGGTATATTAGACTGTAGAATTACATGAACATTTATTTGGTATTTCCAATGACAATGAAATTAATTACAGGAATTTTATTAAAAAACAGAAAAATCGAAAATGGGGGACATTTACAACACGTCCCTTATTGCAGATGTCCAGAGTTACATCAACCACAATGATAAATGAAGTCCCGGTAAACAGTGTTGACAGAAAATTAATCAATTGTGGAACCACGAAGCAATAATAATCTGAAATATTCGAAATTCTAAAGATATTTTAAAGTTGAGTGTCATTCAATATAGATTTTGGTCAAGTTTTTCGTATGTGATTTGCCGACATTGATAGCAAAAATTAACAAATCTCTTTCCTGATGTAAGAAAAACCTTATAAAAATTCAAGGAAGGAAATACAAAAATTACAGTTTTGGAGTGTGGATTAAAGAACAAAATGGAATGAACATTATTAGAATATTTAGAAGCTTTTCATATAGGCTACTTCTAACATTAATTGAAAATCAAATCAAATATTGTAATGGATTTTCTGGATAATTTAGTTAATGATCTACTTTAACTTATTGAAAGACTTATAATTGTTTCATTATTGATATATATATAAATAACTGTTATTTATAAGTTGCTTTATTATTATGTTATTTTATAAGTTATGTAAATGAAATATAGTTGAAATAAAATTCAAGAAACATACAATTCAAGAAGAAATTTTAAATACCTAACATTACGGGAACCGATTTTCTAGCCCTTACACAGAGCTTATGTGGCTGAATGTGGCTATATATATTATCAAAATCAGAAAATTTTGAAAAAAAAGAAGAAAAAAAAACACCAGTATATCCCATTGTATTTTTATAATATAGTAATCTTTCTAAATCCAAAACTGTTGTTTTTGTATTTATAAAGAAATTGTTCTTGATAAAGAAGCAATTGTGCGGCCACGAAAAAAAGGTTTTGTTTATTCAACTTTAGGACCACTATTTTAATTAGCTGACGTATGAGTGAGATAAATTTTTCTTTTCTGGTATTAATTGTAAAGTAATTACCTGATATTTATCAAGCGGAAATAAATAAAGAATGATGCTTTTGAAAAGTGATTTATTTGCAACTTGAGAATTAAAGTATATAATGAAGGGACATTGAAGTTCACGTATATCACACTTTTCTAGAAAAGAAAGGCTAATGAAATCAATCAGTCTGTGTATACATTGGTGTGTGTGCATCCCTGCTAATAACGTAATAAACTGGATATTTTTTTTTTGTAATTTATTAATTATTTAAGACTAGAGTTGATCTAACTTTTATATATGAAACTCTTTTTCAATTGGATGTTTGTCTAGAAATCAGCAAGAGATGGTGATAAAATCTCCCATAGAAAAGCAATGGCATTTAAACAATTGATTTTTATCTATATATTGAAGAATATTAATCCTTTTAGCTTATCAGTCTGAGTGTATGTTCGTATGTGTGTATCCCTGCTAATAACTTAATAAACCGGATTTTTTTTTTATATAATTTGGATAAAATTATAAAATTAAAATTAATTTGAGTTCGACAAGTCTGTAATATGAATTTTTAACATTTTTCAAATTGTTTTTAATTAGCAAATGTTATAATTTGAAAATAACTAAAGGCTTTTCGTTTTTATCATTTTCACAACCTTAAAAAAATGAAGATAAATAAAGAAATGTGAAGAAATAATATTGTAAGGGAAATAAATTTATCATTGCAGGCATTTTTCTTTTGTAGTTTGTTTCTGTTGATTACCACTTCCGGGAGCGGGTGTGGGTTCCGTAACCTTCCACGACTTCTGAGCTTGTAATCGAGAGGTAAATGGGGTTGAAGATTTCTAATAAGGAAGAAACAGCTGTTCCAGATTTCTCGTCGATGACAAGCTGAAGGCATGTTTGTTTTATTTAGCTTCTGCAAGATGGGAATTTTTTTTCATTTTTTATACTTCCTTCTTTAGACTTCTTTCAGTAGAAATTGTCATCCTAGCAATACTAGCAATACACGTAGAATTGAACTGACAGTGTCGTATTAAAAAAAAAACACACAACTTCAAGTTAAGGAAATTGTTAAAAGTTGTTTTTTTTCCGATTTAAAAGAAGGGTCATTTATTCTCGTTTGTAAAACATCCGAATTTGGACAAAAGTCTTTTTCTTTTTTTTTTTACATTAAGAAGAAATCACCTTGTTTTTCAATGTTCATTAAAACTACGATTTGGTAATAAAGAAATTCGTTTTCTGTATGAAATAGACCTAAATAAAATTGTCAAAAAAAGATTAATTTTCGGTTTTTTTAAAGCTTTTCATCGAGGAAACTCCTCCGAGTCATTGAAATGAATGAAAGAGCCGTTACAATTTTATGCAGAACGTTTCCTGCCTTGCAATGCAACTTTCATACTAATTTTGTTTTAGAAATATATTTCAAAAATATATGGTTTTGAATGTAGTACGGTTAGTATACATATAACTAAGTTTATCAAAATTTAAAAGTCATGATGCGACAATCGTTTGTTAAATTAATAATTGTTTGTTATTTAATATTACAACGATGTTTTTAATGATAAGTAATATTTACATTCCTAGTATTTGATGGTTACCCAGCTTTTTTTCAACTTTGAGAATTCCTTCCTTTTTATAATTCATAATAAAAAGTGTTTATTCATCAGAACACAATGACCTTCAATGACTATAACCTTGTAATTTGGTTGGAATTATTATAATTGATAAAAATTCTTTTGTTAATCAATTCACAACAAAAAATACAGTATAGTAGAATGGTGGTGAAATTTATACAACACTTCTCAAATATTCATCAGTTTAACACCTATTAGGAAATATACTAGGTACAGAATAGAGAATGCTACGTCAAATGATAAAAAAACACTAGTATTTGTATGGAAATTGTAACACGCTATTTCATTTCAATTTGTTAAGCAGACGATGTCGAACTGTGCTGGAGTACAAAGCCTAGCCTGTGACAGTGCTCCACTGCTGTGCGATCGGTCACTGCCATTCGGTAGAGGTGTCTGTCATCCCATGCAAGTCATGCGATTTCTCTATCCAGTTTCCAGACTTCTGTATATCCGAGTATCATCTGTCCATGGACGCAACGTTCGACATTGCTGTACTAGCGTTTCATCCTTTGCCAGTGTCAATTTCGCGATAAGAAAACCCACTTTCTCTCATCCCTTCTCCGCACAAAATCCATAATGCGACCTTCTTCCGTGACAGGGCATAGTGAGACACGAGAAACACCCTCTTTACTGATTGCAACATCTCGTTTGAGACACCTATTGAGACCCAAGACCGGAAAGTTTAGGGTGCGCTGCTCCGAAATCGCAGACGCATTTTCACTGACACTGTAATCATTTGCATGAACGCAACCTGATGTAAGCTTCAAGCTAATACCATCAATTCTTCATAGTGCAAAAATGCAATATAATGTTTTTCATCTTCTTTACTCCTTAAATAACGATATTTCTAATAACCTAACCGGCTATTACAAAAAAGAAATATAATATTTCTTACTACAGAATTACATTCGAATAAGGTAAATAATCATGAACAATACAAGTATGAAATTACAATTGAAAAAAATATTAAACATGATTTATTATATTATAAACATGTAATATATCTTAATTGATTAATTGATTGTCAATCAATAATTATCTTGTAAATTATATATCATCTCATGTTTAACATTTTTTCAATTGTAATTTCATACTTGTATTGTTCATGGTTGTTAATCTTTTTCCATTATAATCCTGTAGTAAGAAATATTATATTTCTTTTTTAAACCCGATGAGGAATGACTGGTTAGGTTATTCGAAATATCGTTATTTAAGGAGTCAAGAAGATTGATGAAGAACATTACATTGTATTTTTGTATATTATCGTAATAGATGTATATATTTTATTAATTCTTTATAGTGTTATAATTTTCACAAACAGTAGTGTATAAAATTAAGGAACATTATATTAGCATATGACTGTAGAACACTCTTTCATAAACGACTACGAAGGAGTCGACATTTCCAATACACATCCGGTTCCACTCTTCAACCAAGACGGCAATTCACGAGTCTTTCTTTAGAAAATGAAAAAGAGACGAAAAAAGATGAGTTTAGAAGCTGTAAAATTTACATGTAAAGAGCCTTAGCTGTTTCTTCGACTGATCGTAAAATTACACTCAGTGGCAAATAATGTATCAGGTTTCTGCCAAACAGACATTAAATATATGCTAAATAATTAATTAAATACGCATTATTTTTAAATTTTTACTTTACTATATGTATGATCTTTTCTCATTCTCATTAAACAAACTCCCAGATTTTGTGAAGCAATAGTTTTTCTAAAAAAAAGAACTTTTCAATTATTTTTTTTAATTAAGAAAGGGATTCAGAAAATGTCTTATGCTTTCGACCTTTTACTCTATCCTTCGTTCTCTCTCTTTTTCATTTCATTTCCTTTGTTTTTAGTTTATTTAATGTAGATAATTCCCTAAATTTCGGAAACAAAATTTTATTGGATTTAATTCATCTGAAATAGAAAATGCCGCCCATACAATAACATCAAAGCTTAATTATTTCTTTTTTTTTAAATTTTGGTTATTCCAACACTAATTTTTCGCAAATCTCTGACGACCTCTACGCAAAATCTGTTGTATGCTGGCATACCTGAAAATATTCAAAGAATACACCAAAGCTGTTATGATCACTTTTATTTTCGTTATTTGCATCAAGACATAAATGCAACTTTTCAAGATATCCAAATTTATACATAAAAATAACCTTAGTTTCATTTTAAGAACTCCAGAAGTTTAATAGCAATTGTCGTGTAACGTCTTTGCTATTCTTCTAGCTTTTTCGCCGAAGATATCATCAAGTCGTTTGAATATAATAGATTTGTCAGGATCTTATTCAGTATTTTTTAAGTATAACTAGTCGGCTACCCGTCGCTTCGCTCCGGAAGCCTCGCGTATGTAACGGAAAACAATTTGTTATTTATTAAAAAAACACACACACACAAATTACATCAAATAAAATAAAACTAAAATTTTTTTAAAGTTTTTTTTTTATTTTAATTTTTGATGTATATATTCTCTCAATTCACGACTGCTTTTAAAATCAGCGTGTGAATCATATATCTGTGATATATTTTTATTTTTTATAGAGATTAGAATGTAATCCTTGTGGTCTAATGCCTAAGACGTCTAACTTCGGAGCAGAAGGTTGCATGTTGGATTCCAGTAGATAACTTGTAGAAATTATTTCTATTTTTGTAAATTACAATAATTGCACCAGACCGAAAGAGAAATAAAAGATTTTCGTAATATAGATACAATGTTCAGTCGCTTTTGAGATACAAATAGTGAGCTTTCAGTATTCTACTTAATAGAAATAGTGCTTCTTTCTTTCTTGAGTCTCTTTTTTTATTTCCATTGATACTTTACAGTGGTTTTTGAGTTAGAAATAGTGATTGTTTTTGAGTAACGAATAGCGATTTTTCAGTATTCTACCTAATAGAAATAGTGATTATTTTTTTTTCTGTTCTTTTTTATCCAATTCCAATTGATACTTTTCAGTGGTTTTTGAGTTACAAATAGTGAAAATTATCTATATCTATTAGCTAGGCCATCAGATTGTTCGATATAGATATTTGAAGAAGAGATTTCAGATGGACGTTAGTTGATATAGATGATAAATGAAGATCATAGCTTGTATACGAAATTCTTCGCAAGAAATTGATTGTGAATATTCTTTAGAGTGAAGATAACCAAATTCTGTTGAATTGTGACTCAAAGACCTAAAGTTGTATGTGAGTTAAGACAACGTTTTCCAATTATATGGCAACTTTATTTAGAGTTTGTCCTTGAGCTTTATTGATAAATATCGCATAAGAAGGTCTGATCGGAAATTGTTTTCTTGTGAAAGTGAATGGAAGTAGATTACCGTATGGTTCCATAGACATCCTATGGATGAAAACAAAATCTCCTTTGTGA
>JAFIDM010082173.1:0-10108 GCA_023159025.1 Thereuonema tuberculata | reverse complement strand
ATGTAAGCAGCTAAGGTAATTAAGAATTTCTTATTTCCTGTCCTTGGGTAAAATGATTTAGATAGATCAGACGCTCTCAGATACAATCTAATTCTAAATAGAATGTGGTGGTCCATTGGTTCCGTATTTGTATCACATTATATGTATTATTTTTTCTCTATATTATTTACTTAGTTAATTTGCATTTGTACCTTTATTGTTGATGTTTTAAATAAATTATTTAATTTTGTAAGTCAGTGATTTGAGTTTTCTTTTAAACTACAAGATTGAGTAAATACTCAGGTCGGACTTGTGTAGCGCCAGGATTGCAAATTATCGTGCATCTCTTGAGCTTAGTAACCCTAACTTTAGGAAACAATCCTATGACAGCGCAGAACAAGCCTAGGAAATCAGAGACGAGAAAGAATGCACTATCTTGTCGAGGATACACCTGAGAGAGTAAGTCCCAGGGGGAAACGGATGACACACAGAAGGAGAAAGAATTATTATTATTATTATAATTATATGTTTCAAACCTTGGGTTTTCCCAGCAAAAACAATATCGCGGGTCAAGGACCGAAGCACATATTGACAAGTGTAAAGACGTGTGCAAGAATGATTAGGGATGTGTGTTTGTGTCCATAAATTTCCTAACTATGCGTGTTGCGTTGAGTACCACAGCCTTCTGCAGTTGTGCATAAGTGTTTTTATAAAGTCCTAGTGTGCTGAGACTGTGGTGCAATGTGTGAGACACCAGACCAGTGGCAGACAGGACGATGGGTACAACACGTACTCGATCCGGCGTCCACTGATTCTGGAGCTCGTGTGTTAGGTCTGTGTATTTACTGATTTTGTCTGCGTGAGTTTTCTGCATGTTCTTCCTGATAGGCACAGCAAGATCAATGAGATAGGTCTGTTTGTTGACCTTATCAACAAGTGTGATGTCAGAACTGTTGTGATGCATGGTTTTGTCTGTGTGAATGGGGCGGTCCCATTACAGTTTATATGAGGGTGACTCTAATACACTTTGTGATATGTACTAGTAGTATGGGACCGTTTTCTTAATAAGTGAATGTTTGTGGACTAGTTGTTGATGAACGATCGCCGCTACCTGCTGATTGTGTCGGTGGTGGTAGTGTGTTTGAGAGAGAAGGGGACAGCCTGATATTAGATGGTCGATCGTCTCATGCATAGTGTGACATTTCCTGCATTTATTGTCATGTGTGTTTGCTTCGTGTTGAATGTGTTTCTTGTAGTTGCGTGTGGAGATGACTTGGTCCTGTATTGCAATCATGAACCCTTCGGTCTCCCCAAACAGCTCACCACTCGTCAGCCTTCTGTTCGATGCTTCCATGTCGACATGAGGCTGGATGATTTCGTGGTGATGTCTGCCACGGAGTTCCTTACGAGCCCATGATTCACGGAGCTGCTGAGTGTGAATGTCAGGGGTGGTAAGTGTTGGGGAAGAGTTTTCGAGGTTCAGGGGTGTGAGGTGTGTGTCATTATTATATTACTCATAATACATAATATCATCTTTTGTTTTGAGGTCCTTCAAAATTTAAAATGCCTTCCAACTTATGTAACCTACATCTTAGTGGCAATTTCAATTTTAATGGTAGGTCTTTTAATAAGATATTTGAAAGTTATTATTCTTTTTGTCTGGCAGTTAGTAACTTTGATTATTACAATATTTTATTTTATTTATAGATTAGTCAAAGGAACACTTAGATATTCTATGTTATTAGGTGTTTTTACAGGTGAAGCTGTTCGTAATTCTGCAAATAATTTAGCTGTTAGAATTGAGAATAGAGCCCGTAACCTTAATTTAAATCCTCAAAATCAGATTCCTTTATCAGCAATCGTATAGGCTTCATTGTTGTTCTGTGTAATATCTCCAATTCAGGCCAAGTGTTCGGAACACAAATTATTGCAATCAAAAGTAACTGAATGTACGGAATCTGTACAATCCGCACAATGCAAAATTTCAATGCAGGCTCAATTGACTCTATCAAATATAGATTACTCCATTTGTTTGTGGATAACTGTTGCGCAGTCTAGTAGACTGTTGGAACCTGTTGGAACTTAATATCACATTTCAAGGTGTACAATGTAACTGGCCATCACAACGTCAGTATTACACCTTTCCAGTTAAATTACACCAAATTAGCCCAATTGCTTGTCCTCAAAATGCTTATTGCGGTTGGGGTACTCACTGCTATAGAAATTACAGCTTTCAGGCTCTCACCAAAGAAAGTTTGTCGTACCCAGGCATAACGGATTGTTATGCAGGTGATAGTGGATCAATCTGTACAATAATAGATAGCATGAGCTGCATTCATTTCCGCTATTTTTTCATTCCAAATTATGAAGAATCAGTCGAAGATAGAAAAATAACTGGTTATCGCTGCGAACCTGTTATCAAGATCGAATTGGTCGATAATGGAAACCTTACATCATATACGGTCAAAGGCATAACAACGATTCAACCTGGCATCACAATAGAACCAGTTGGCACGTATGAACAAACAGTTGAATTATTAACAAAACATTTCATTATCCGAACTTTTAATCAAAATGAGGCTTATCTTGAAAATGCAGCTGATAGTAATAGGCCATTGCCAGGCTTGATTGGAGACGTTCAAGCAGCGACACCTCTTGCTGAAGACTTCATTTTCTTGTTCTTTTTATGAGGAACGCATGCGTTGTCATATGCTTCTTAGTTATTTAAATACAATGCTTAACAAGAAAATCCATGCCTTGCCCTTAGTTATGTCTAACCATCGTATGTATGTAACAACTGAAGGAAGATTAAAATCTGATCTTCAGTCCGCCCCAGTTATTTGTACACTTGAATTTAGAGGATTATGATCTTAAAATCAAAACAGTTTCAGTTTGTCCCAAAGTTGAAAGTATAGTGTCAGTTCAAGGATGTCATTCTTGTCGCATAATGGCCACTATAATCATTACAGCCTTAAGTACTTGTTTGCCGGTGGAAGTCGCTATACACTTTGAAAAAATATCTGTATCAACAAGAGTAATTACTTTACAATCAGTTGTTAACGAATATACAATTCACTTCAGAGCTCAAACACGTTGTGCTAGAGACAAAATTTCTTTAATATCAAGTACAGACAAATCATGTGAATTGTTAGATTTTTTTTTTATCTAATCCTGACATTGACATCAGACACCCAAACCTCAGTTTTGTTTCCTCTGAAGGTGGCTATGCACCTGGAGAAACCTTTATTTTTTTTCAAATCTTTTCAAATTTATTTAAAGGTGTAACTAGATATTTGTATTTGGCTGGTATCATTATCCTTGCTGTTTTAATATTAGCATTTTTAATTTCAATGATTTTGTTCTGTTGTAGGAAAATGTGACCAGAAATACCTATGTAAATAAGAAACGGAGCAGCTCTCCTGTTTGATATCATGATGCACTATGACGAATAAAATTTTATAATTCAGCTCATGATAAGAAACATTGAGAGTTGCTAGACTTTTTGCTGAGGATGAGCCATTCTTTATAATTGTTCTGTATAATAAGTTGTAGTGTTATCTGAGAGCGGACCCATTGACAGTGAGATTTACCTGGCTGCTTACCTTTAAGTTTTGTTCCTTTTATATATTAATATTAATATTTCGATACTAGTAGTTTGAATATTTATTTCTATATATATATTTCATTGTAGATTTAGACTTTATTATTTTTTTTGTTAAAACTTTCACAAGTCCACCTGTCTAAACCAAAGGTGTGCCTAGTTCAATCTTCAAGATGACACAGGATCTTCAAGAATCAACTGGGTCAAAGATGCTAGTCCGACCCCAGCAGTATCCAGATCTAATATTGTACAAGCACCATCATCATCAACGAATTGAACGGGTAGCCTTTGATTGTAAAAGATTTTCTTTCGGAAAATCTTCTTTGGCAGGGAAGGAATGTGAAAGTTTTTATTATAACGGTTTTATAAGTTTTCATTATAATGATTTTATTTATATTAATAAATGTGGGATTTATATAAGAATAATTGTCACTGAGGTTCCACACAATAAATTTCTAAACGGCATTTAATTGATTTACTTGCCCGTATTAGTTTAGCAGAGTATATTCAGTCTTTAAGAGTAAGGAGAAAATGAAAAGCAAAACTGATATAAACTTAACTTGTTTTATAAGCATTAAACAATTACAAAATGTGAAACGGTTGTTTCAAATACTCTAAGATTCTATCAAGTGGATTTCAATCGATCAAAGTTCTTTACTTTAAAACTTAAAGTTCCTTTAAATCTTCTTAACTTTAACTTTTAAATAACAACATGGATAAATGGTTTCTCATCATATGTGATATTAACTAAAGTTTAATATAATGTATATGTACATTAATACATTGTACTTTCTTATATCTCATATGTCTTTATACTTGTATTAAATGGCTTTCAATAACGTTCACCGTATGTGCGCTAACAGTATTGAGTTGTATAAATGTTTAAGTTACCGATCCTATGTTGACTTATCATTCTAGTAATAAAGTCATTACCTAACACTTCAAATAGTCTTTTATCACAACTTGGATACTTCAATTGAACAATCTTTGATATCATTGAATTAATCTTTAAAATAAAACCCTTGCTAATTATCACAAATGTTCTTGTATGAATACTTCAATCATTTCAGATCAACAGTTCTTTAACTTTAGTTGAATCTATCCTACATTTGTATTAAGTCGAATTCCCTTGACTTTGATAAATCCTAGCAGTCATGATTTTACTAATGATTAATAACTTTATAGTATCTGTAATTCACGAACATAATATTCATTTATTTGTAGTGTTTCCTCTGAAAGTTCATTGACATTTATTCAGCTTTGTCCTAAAACTTTATTTATGTGTTCGAAATTCTAACGTTGGTTTTTTTCCAAATTCTTGATGGGCGAAGTAAAATAGAAATTCTACTTACAAAAGTTCAGCAACAATCCATCAATTTCTCGTCAATCCCTGTTAAACATCGAAGATAATACCTTGGCAAAATTCCCCTTTGGTCAACCAGTCTTTGTATACGGGATTCCATTCTTTTGGGCCTAGCCGTTTTCTTGGAATTAATTTAACTCTACTATTAATTCTTACTTAATTAATGCTTAAGGCCATCTGCCTTTAATTGAACACAAAATTAGTTTTAATCTCAAATCTAATCTGTTGCACAAACGGACAGGAACACATCTGATTCCTATTTTAAAACCTTAGCATCGTTGCTATTTGGTCTTTCATCGTCACGCCATTTTTTTTTACGATCTTCTACTATTAACAATTAACAATTGAACGTCCGCGTTCATGCTGTGTTCAACACATCCATTGTGTTCTCACGTGCTTACACAAAACAAAAGAACATACTCTTAACTTTCGGTTTCAATGAAAATAAAAATATAAATATTTCAAAGCCTTGATGTTAGTTTTAATTTAATTTTATCAGTGATTAAAAATTGAATTTCTCACAATAAATAATAAAGAATAATTAATTAATAAAATGAATGGCTTATCAGCAAAAGGTTAAGTAGTGATTGAGAATTAATTGTTTGTAAGATTATTTTTATTTTTCTAATAATGTAGGCCTACATTCAAAAGAGGCGAAATTAAATTGTTAGCAATGGGCCAAAAGGATTAAATCTATTGTTGTCTGATTTGTCTTCAGAACAAAGAAGGGAAATTCATACCGAATTAATGCTTAACAGCATTGGGTCACCAGTGTCTGACAACAGGATGTCAACTGAAAACCCGTAAGATGAGCTATGAATGGAAATTAAAATAGAGAATCGAAAAGGCAGATATGAATGAAGGTGTGAATTTGATATGAAAGGAAGCGTAAGTTATATATTGGAGAGTTTTCACGAGAGGTGACGCTTTTTCTTCGCTGAGTGACCGTGGATACGTCTGTTCTCTCTGTTCCAGGTGACTCCCCTGACTTTGGCTGCCCTGTAAAAGTGTAAGCCGTTAAGATAAAAGAGAATTCCCTTCTCCAGTCATTGGGTAAATGATTTAGATAAATCAGACGCTCTCAGATGCAATCTAATTTGTGGTCCATTGGCTCCGTATTTGTATTAAGTTTGTTATACTTATATCCTCCATTTTATTTTCCGCAGTTAGTTGCGTGTGTATAGTTATTGTTTGAGTTGAAAATAAATTGTTTATTTTTGTAAGTCATTGAATTGAGTTTTCTTGAAAACTACAAGATTGGGTGTAATATTCAGGTCGAATTTGTGTAGTACCAGAATTGCAAATTTACGTCAATCTCTTGAGGTTAGTAACCCTAGCTTTAGGAAACATTCATATAGCATTCACCACACTCTATCCATCATTAGGGCTTAGCGAACAGCGGATAGCGGATAGCGACGTTCCATTGTAGTAAACAATCTTATTGTTCCATGCATACTTGCACAAATTAAAGAAGAAGTCGCTGAATCCAACCACAGGACAACACACCCCTCCCCACCAGAAGACACCATTATGGAAAACACAGAAACAATCTCTACCCCTCAGTACATTTGCCCCAACAATACTACTAATGACATATTACGCGCAGCTCATGATCATTTCTACACTGCACTCGCACAATACACAGGCACAGACCCCACACTCAGGCCGTTACTCCCCAAAGTAGACACATCAAAACAACTCGCCACAGTCATATACCATCTCAACACATACACTATCACACAACACCTTGACAACATCCAAACATTAGAAGACATACATACAATACTCTACTGTGCCGCACAGGGAACCATTCAGGCACGTGGAATCAAACAACACAACATACCTGCCACTGCACAGACACAAGAATATATCCCCCCTTGGAGACGTCGCCTTGAGGGCCGCAGTGCAGGAAACAAAACAAAGAAACTTATGTCCCAGGTTAGAAAGATATTCAAGCACATAAATTCTCGCCCTTCACATTCAAAACATCATAACCAGGCTCAGGAACATCTCGCCACACAACAACAAAAACTCAGTGCACTTGCAAAAAGATTACAAAGATACAAACAGTGCACTCTGCGCAAACAACAGAACAACACTTTCCAATACAATGAGAAAAAATTCTACAGATCACTTACATCTTTCTCTACTATAACTAACACAAACAGTCCTAACAGCGAGGCATTACATTACTACATCTCTATGGTCAAACCCTATCCCCCACAATAATAAAACACATGGATCACAGAGGAACAGCAACTCACTGAACAGCAACTTTACCCTTCATGTCCTTTCATGAGATTACTCTCGCAGACATACAGACAGCACTAAAACATGCACACATCTGGAAGGCTCCTGGTGCAGACGGAATCCAGAACTTCTGGATCAAGAGGTTCACGTCCCTGCATGGAAAGCTAGCACTCACTGACATAAGCCAACACCCAGAACATACGCCTCGTATCCTCACACAGGGTGTCACATACCTACAGAGCAAGAACACTGAAACAGCGCACCCTGCAAACTACCGCCCAATCACTTGCCTCCCCACACTTTACAAACTCCTCACCTCCTGCCTCACAGACAAGATCTACACACACATCGAGACACACAACATTCTTTCCGAACAGCAGAAGGGCTGTCGCAGAAATTCCCAGGGTTTTGAGTAGCAACTCCTTATTGATTCTGTAATCCTGCGCCAGGCGCGCGCGAAGAATAGGAGCTTACATATTACATACATCGATTACAAGAAGGCATTTGATTCTGTCCCTCATTCCTGGCTCCTACACACTCTTCATATCTACAAAATACACCTCAAGATCACAGCATTCTTAGCTGCCACGATGAAGAGTTGGAACACAACATTACACATACGTACCTCCAACACCTCCATCACTGCAGATCCCATTTCTATAAGGAGAGGTCTTTTCCAGGGAGACTCCATGAGTCCTCTTTGGTTCTGCCTTGCCTTGCATCCAATGAGCCATATACTAGATAACACAAAACACGGTTATAGGCTTACCTCAGGAACTGTGACATCATATAAAATCACATATTTACTCTATATCGATGACATTAAACTCTATGCCACAAACAATTTACAACTTACTAATTTACTACAAGCCACCACACAGTTCACCAACGACATTGGGATGGAATTTGGAATCGACAAATGCCGCAAGTTACACATAACAAGTGGGAAGACTTCGAATTTGGAGGATTTTGAACTGGACCATGGGTTGGCCATCCAATCCATGGAAGAGGGAGAGACCTACAAGTACCTGGGTTTCCAGCAAGCGCGCGTCATTGACAACGCAAACATCAAAAATGCACTGAAGAACACATATCTTGCTCGAGTTCATAAAATCCTCAAAATACAACTCAACGCCAGAAATAAAATTAAAGCCATCAACACTTTTGCCGTCCCCACACTACCATATTCATTCGGCATAATTCCATGGACAAACACCGAACTCGAAGCACTACAACGCGCAACACGCACTACATTCACGAAACACAACATGCACTACCCCAAGTCCGCTACGGAAAGGATGACTCTTCCCCGCAAGAAGGGAGGCCGAAAACTCATCAACCACATCACCCTACACGAAAAGAAAGCACACACACTTAGGAACACTTCCACCAAAGAGCAGAAGACTCCTCACTTCACTCAGCCATTGTCAAGACTGACACACACCTCACACCCCTGAACCTCGAAAACTCTTCCCCAACACTTACCACCCCTGACATCCACACTCAGCAGCTCCGTGAATCATGGGCTCGTAAGGAACTCCGTGGCAGACATCACCACGACCTCAGCCAGCCTCATGTCGACATGGAAGCATCGAACAGATGGCTGACGAGTGGTGAGCTGTTTGGGGAGACCGAAGGATTCATGATTGCAATACAGGACCAAGTCATCTCCACACGCATTTACAAGAAACACATTCGACACGAAGCAAACACACATGACAATAAATGCAGGAAATGCCACACTACGCATGAGACGATCGACCACCTAATATCAGGCTGTCCCCTTCTCTCTCAAACACACTACCTCCACCGACACAATCAGCGGGTAGCGGCGATCGTTCATCAACAACTAGTCCACAAACATTCACTCATTAAGAACACGGTCCCGTACTACAAGTACAGATCACAAAGTGTATTAGAGTCACCCTAATATAAACTGTAATGGGATCGCCCCATTCACACAGACAAAACCATGCATCGCAACAGTTCTGACATCACACTTGTTGATAAGGTCAACAAACAGACCTATCTCATTGATATTGCAGTGTCTATCAGGAAGAACATGCAGAAAACTCATGCAGACAAAATCAGTAAATACACAGACCTAACACACGAGATTCCGAATCAGTGGACGCCGGATCCAGTACGTGTTGTACCCATCGTCCTGTCTGCCACTGGTCTGTTGCCTCACACATTGCACCACAGTCTCAGCACACTAGGACTTTACAAAAACACTTATGCACAACTGCAGAAGGCTGTGGTACTCAACGCAACACGCATAGTTAGGAAATTTATGGACACAAACACACATCCCTAATCATTCTTGCATACGTCTTTTTACTTGGCAATATGTGCTTCGGTCCTTGACCCGCCATATTGTTTTTGCTGGGAAAACCCAAGGTTTGAAACATACAATTATAATAATAATAATAATTCTTTCTCCCTCTGTTTTTCATCCGTTTCCCCCTGGGACTTACTCTCTCAGGTGTATCCTCGACAAGATAGTGCATTCTTTCTCGTCTCTGATTTCCTAGGCTTGTTCTGCGCTGTCATATGATTGTTTCCTAAAGCTAGGGTTACTAAGCTCAAGAGATTCACGATGATTTGCAATCCTGGCGCTACACAAGTCCGACCTGAGTATTTACTTAATCTTGTAGTTTAAAAGAAAACTCAAATCACTGACTTACAAAATTAAATAATTTATTTAAAACATCAACAATAAAGGTACAAATGCAAATTAACTAAGTAAATAAAATAGAGAAAAAATAAGTCATATAATGTGATACAAATACGGAACCAATGGACCACAACATTCTATTTAGAATTAGATTGTATCTGAGAGCGTCTGATCTATCTAAATCATTTTATCCAAGGACAGGAAATAAGAAATTCTTAATTACCTTAGCTGCTTACAT
>JAFIDM010082171.1:0-10110 GCA_023159025.1 Thereuonema tuberculata | reverse complement strand
TAAGAGATATAAACAGGGAGGCAAAGTTTCTTCAAGTGTACACCTATCTCAGAAACCGCTTTAGTTGTAAATACGAAATATCACATCGTTGAAATACCGTAAAATTATTTAATATCTTCTTAAATAATCACAAACTTTAATCATCTTTCCGGCAATATTACGTACAGCCAAGTACAAAAATCTTAAGGAAAAAAGAATTACATCTCTCTTTCCTAAATTCAAGAATTTAAATGCGTGAAAATTACAACAAAAGAAAGGTGAATTCAAACACGTTCAATTATTAAAACCAAATACTATTGTTTGATAAATATTCTCTTAAAATTCAAACTGTTTTTTTTTAAACATCCCAATGTCTTTATATTTATTTCAATTTATTTAAACTTCCCAAAGTCTTTCATTGAAATTTCCAAAGTCTTTACTTTTGAAAAGTCTTATTAATAAAATCTTCAAAATTTAAACCGATTCCTTAGTTAAAACTCTTCTCTTGTTTTTCAATGAGATCTTAAAATTCCTCTTTCTTCCCTTTCTTCATCTATCTCTGCAAGCGCGAAGATAATAAACCTTTTCGATACATATAATCGTAATTCCTCTTCTTCATCTTGAACATTTTATTAAATGCTGCCAAATTCTTGAACTGCATATTCTTCATTATCTAATCTCAATGGATAAGTAAATACATCTTCTTAGAAATACAGTTAAATTAATTAATATCGTCTTTGAAATACAGTAAAATTAATTAATATCTTCTTAAATAACCACAAACTTTAATCATCTTTCTGGCTATATTTCGTTCTCTATATAATAGTATTTGGTTTTATTAATTGAATGTATTTGAATTCACGTTTTTTTGTTGTTATTTGTTTATTATTGTTGTATTATTTAGAATTTAGGAAAGAGAGATGTCATTCTCTTGTCCTTAAAATTTTTGTACTTGGCTCGACAAAGTCCTTGGTAATATAGGACGAAATATTGCCGGAAAATTTTTAAAAAAGAAATAGATTAAGTGAAATTTTAAAATTTAATTATTGATCGTTTTTCCCAATAATGGTCAATTGTTACAGTAAAATAAAACAAACAACGCACATAACTTAAAAAAAAAAAAAAAAAAAAAAAAAAACACACACACACACACAAATTTACTGAGCTGTTTTTTGATATTCTGATGCTAAGAATCCGTTTTGTGTATTCGTCCCATTTCACTGAGCTTGGTATGCTGGATAGATCGGGCTGAAGAGAGGCCAATAAGCCTCGAAACAGTACTGTCCTCGATTTCCAGCACAAATATCAAAAAACAGCTCAGTGAATTTGGTTTTTTTTTATTTTTTAGTTAAGTGCGTTCTTTGTTTTATTTTACTGTAAAAATGTACTAACGCACGTTAAATCTTTTGTCTAATTACTAATCTTGTTATAAATTAATCCCTTGATGCTAAGGTAAACGCTAGCGGGGATGAATTATTCACCACTTTTTATTCTTGATTTTATTTTTGATGTTTTTGTAATTCAGGGGTCATTGCTTTGTATGTTTGTCCGTTTTGTGTATTCGTCCTATTTCACTGAGCTTGGTATGCTGGATAGATCGGGCTGAAGAGAGGCCAATAAGCCTCGAAACAGTATTGTCCTCGATTTCCAGCACAAATATCAAAAAACAGCTCAGTGAATTTGTGGTTTTTTTTTTGGTTTTTTTAGTTATGTGCGTTCTTTGTTTTATTTTACTGTAAAAACGTACTAACGCACGGTAAATCTTTTGTCTAATTAATGGTCAATTGTTTTAATTGTTAATTCTGTTTTTTAATTATTTTGAAACAAAGACACGATATAGTGTAAGGACAGTTTTATATTTTGTAATGGTTAGAGAGAGAAAAATATTCTTTTCTTTCTCCTCTCTTATTTATTTTAATATTTTTAGTTTCTTTATGTCGAGACCTAGAAAAAGCACTTTATTGCTTCCACTTTATCCGAATCAATTTCTAGGCCTTTACCTGACCATATATGAACTAAAAACTTTATGCTTTTTTTTTCAAAGTGATATTTTTCTTTATTTAGCTTCACTTCAGCTTCTTGTAGTGTATTCAGCACTTGCTTCGTTGCTGTACGGAGTTCTTCGTACAGCAACGTAAAGTGTTACTAGTAGGTCATCCATTGAAAGTTTGATATTGTTTAGTCCTGGTAGGGACTTTACCATGACTTGTCGAAATAATTGGGGAGCAGAGGCAAATGAAAGCATTCGCTTGAAGCAAGTTATATTTACTTCGGCTAAGAACGCAGTTGCATATATTTCCACGAAGTCGTAAAATCTTCCCCTCTCCCCTCTTCCCTTCTTCCCCTTTTATTGCTGCCCTCAAGGAATGTGATAATTGTTCCTATTGTGCTCACCCCTTGTCGCAGTGGAAAAAATATAGATTTCGCTCTGTATGTACGCGTCGGTTTCAGACCTCGAGCGAATTGAGGGTTGTCTAATGAACTCCTCCCTGCGGAGGGGAGACTTGGTTTACGAGTTCGTGGATAAATATCCGCAAGTGCGTCGGCGGCCTTCCTCAAGGTGTATATACTGCGAGATATTTCGATGTTCTATCAGTTACTTTGATCTGCAAAAAATCCTAGTTTAGCATCTAACAACGTAAAATACTCACTGACCAATCTGAGCAGCTATTTCTTCAGTAGTCTGTAAAGGAAATTATCTTCATTTTACAGCTTTGTTGTGATCAATTGATATCAACGAACAAAAATAATGAAGTCTTATTGCTTCGTTTTTTTTTTTTTGTCTTGATAGCTATAAGCCTTTAAAATACCAAAAGAGTTGTCGATGTAGTCTAGACGTATTTTTGAAATATTTAAAAATACCGTTGAATCGCGATAATTCGACATTTGACAGTCCGACATGTTCGGTAGTCTGACGCCGCGTCGGATGACGTCACTGCAGCAAGCTGCAAACATCTCACGTCTGCCCCGTGACTCACGACAGTTTCAGTTTCAGTTTAATTGTTCCTTCCAAAGAAAGACGACAGAAATAACAAATCTGAAGATAACAACGATGTTACCGACGCTGAGCTTGCACTTTGTGATAAAATTAACATTCCCCACAGAAGGTGACTGTCAAGAAGAAGTCGAACCTGTTGATAGGATAGAAGACAACAACATCTCTGAATCTAGTGAATCGGATGAAGAGTTTCTAAATCTACGTAGAAGAAAAATACCAAAGAGAAAACCTATTAAACAAGCCAATACTAACTTCTTATCAGACGAACCAAAGTCCTACAAAGAAGCAATTAATGGAGCTGAAAGTGATAAATGGAAACAAGCAATAAATAATGAATTGAAGAGTATAAAATCTCATCAAGTGTGGATAGAGACTTGCATTCCTGATTGAATGATCAAAACAACAGTCTGTTGATATGACCGAATCTCGTCTTGAGCTTGGATGTTTCTTTCTTTGTTCTGTATGTATATATTTCTAAGACTTCTTCAAAGAACGGAAGATTTATATTGTGGCTCACATTCTTTAGCCTCTTTCACTCTTGCAGCTTAAAAAAATTGCCCTGAAGAGTGTGTGAAGTTAATGAAACAAACAAACAAATCTGATTAAAATGCAATTGACAAATAAGAAAGGCACATGCGATCCCGCGAATGGCTCGCCGGGATAAACAACAATAAAATAAAAAATGATCCTGAAAGATCCACAATATTGGATATCTTAAGAAAGGCACGTTGGAATAAGAAAGATCTCGCACCCCCGAGCCATCATCGATGGGAATTTGGGATGGCCATTTCGTTCTCTTTAGGACTCCTTAAGGCTCGAGCGCATTAGCTTCGTAAAAGATCTACGTAAACGTAAAAACGGAGAAATGACGTCATTTCATCGATACGGGAATCTTTGCCGTCGAGTTGTGACGTCAAACCCCCGTAATTTTCGCGACACGGTGACCTTCAAGAAGCTCGAAGGTTGCCGTTCTCCGTTGACGAATTTGCTGTCCGTAACCAATCAGAATGCTCGGTTGGCATGAACGTCAACCAATCACAATGCAGGTGCTCGAGTTGGCGGAAATTCTGAACTTTCTTCGTTTCAAGATGGCGAATTCCAATTTCAAGGAGGTTTTCATTTCGTTACTGCAATAGTATCCAGAGATTTTTATGCTTTTGGTTCCGAAAATCACAAAATGAAGATACAGCGAGACAAAGCATGGTTAAAAATCAGCCAACAACTAATAAAACCAGGTAGGTCTGCATTTATTTTTATTCCTTGTAATCGAATCGAAAACCGAAATGAAAAAGCGGCCAGGAAATTAATGTTTACATCATTTATGTTATAGTTGCCGACTGCATTAAAGCATGCAATAATCTTCGAGATACCTATTCTCGTCGGAGAAGAAAAGAATCCTGAGTGGATCTTTAGCAGAAGTAGGCCAACTTCAAAGTCGATGTTCCGATATGGATTTTTGATGTCTTCTATGCAAAACGCAAATAAACATCGACCGTAATTATTTCAAATAATTTTTCGATTAATTATTTTCCCATAAATACTGAAAAAATTAGCAAAATTATCCTTTTAAAATTTCATTAAACGATATTTCTTTTTAAAAAAAATTAACAGCTATGAAACAATTTGTAATATTTTTTTTTTTTTTTTATTTTTATGGCAAATTCACTGCTGTTATAAATCCTGAAGAAAATTCCGTACCCAAAATCTTTTTATTTAAATGTTTTATTTTTAAATTGTTCTTTTTTATCATTTTATTCTTAATACATGTTGTTCTTAATGACAACCTCATCATTATATTTTTTTTTTTATTTTGTTGATATAACGAATAAGTCCTACTTGACTGTTTTTTAAACAACCTGTTTTGTTTTTGCTGGGAAGTTTTAAAGACTACAGGTTACAATGATAACAGTACTAAAACATTATATAAACAAGAAATACAAAAATAAATCATAAATTATATTCACTGAGAGAAGTAAGTTTAGACCTAAAACCCTGAAAATGCATAAAAAAAAAAAAATAACATCTATTAGTTATTATCTATTGATTGTATTACAAAATATTATTTATGATGAATGTCTATAATATTTGTTTTTAAATTCCCAAATATTTATTAAGTCTTGATTGAAAATATACATACTATAATTTATGTAATGTGTGTGTGTATGTATATAAAATATAAGCACTTTACGTTTTAATGCTAGTTTAATTTTATTTTTTTGTTTAAATACTAAGTTTTAAATATATTATTTCAATATATATTTAAAACCCTAACCCTTTAAGGACACGCACCCTCCATCAGTAAAATCCAAAGTTAAAAAAAATTCTTCCCCTTTCTAAATACAGTCCCATGCTTGTCGTTCTCTCCTTGATAGAACTATTCCTTACAATTGCTATTCAAACAGAAAATATTAAGGTATTTGGAATTAGTGAAATATAATTTTTGGGGGGGGGGGGGGAATTGGTGAATGTATCTCGTATGTTGCTGAATGTACTGTAACAAAAATAATTTCTTAAATATATTTATGTTAAATAAGCTGTTACCATGCCAAATTGATGCTCATTAGTTTTAGGCTCTGAAAATTTTTTTTCAATGAAAAGGATATAAAAGTAAGGAAGGCCTTTCATTCTATGCAATGTAAATATTTGGTATGGTATTAAAACAAAGTTTTTTTATTTACTTATTATTTACAATTTCAGTCCTACAAGGTTCTTATTGAATCTATGTAGATTGTTATGGTAGGTAGCTTACTGAAAAGTAGTAAAGAATATATATTAGAATACTGTGTTAATAAAAAAACATTGATATAACTTTTATTGCATTATCTGTTACATTGACAACTTATACCAAATGTAAATATAATAATGAGTGATGTATATTGCCTTAACTGTTACAAATTATGAATTATAAGTTATCATTATTATATACTATACATATAAAACTGTAAATGTTCCAAAAATTTGAACACTTATTTTTTTTTTTAATTTTAACAATATGACTTTTGTAACTTCAGTTAAGTTTAAAGTTGACTTTTATTTACAAACATAGAAATGAAACATTTACACAAAGATTTTTTATATTTTCCTAATATACAGTTTGTATTATTTTTTTTTTTATTAATTATTTCCATATTTTTTACAACTATTTTATGTTTAATGTATTGTTATGTTTGTTATTAGCACAATATGTATATATATATATATATATATACTGTATATAGCAAAGCCGGACAGCTATCTGAAATTTAAAAAAACCCAATACAAATTTCAGAAAGTTGTTTCTGTGAGATCTGATTTTCTCACTTCATCAGCGGCATCTGGTGTTAAATTTTTGAAACTAAACTAAAATTTAGAAGTAATTATAGCGCATTATTTAAAGAAAATTGCTCCTTTTATTATATATATTCTTTTTATAAGTTTTTTTAAATTTTTTATATTCTTTTTTATTTTCTTTGAAATTATATACTTTTTTTATATATTTTTTGTTTTTTTATATATCTGTTTAAAGAAATACATACTGAGAAAAAATTATTCCTTTCAAATACATACATACATAGAAAAATTATTCCTTCAACATACATATATACAAAGAATAATTATTTACTTTACACACATAGATAAAAAAAAAAAAAAATTTTAACTTATACATACATAGAAAAATAAATTCCTTAAAATCTTTTATACATAGAAAATTAATAGATGACAGTTATCAAATCAAACTCAAAACTTCCTCAAATAGAGGATTTAATTCTGAGTTGTCATAAGATAACTTAAATGATAAAGTTACAACAAGTCCTGTTTTGAAGATAAATGATTAAATAAAATAGTGAATATATTTAATTTTATATTTTTTGTAAATTTGAAATTTAAATTTCTTCTGAAATTGTGTAATATAACTATTTAAAACTTTGTTTGGAAAATTATTATATGTATATTCATTAATAAGATAATTCAAATTGATTAAAAAAATCTTCTAATTTAGTATTAATGGTAAGATATCTTTTTAATTCCTGTATAAAGATATTTTTAAATAAATTAAAGCTAACATTACTTGTAAATTTGTGAAATCTGTTTATTTTGAAAGGGAATAAAAATGTTTCATTAAATAATTGTATATAAGGAATTTGTTGATGATAATATATTCTCAAATCTAAAAAATCTACAAATTGAGTATTAATGTTGGTTTGTTGTAAGTTAATAATTTTGTTATAAATTTTTTCTTCTATATAATTAATTTTAAAATTAATATTAAAAACAATCAAATCATCTATATATCTATAAATTTTGAATTGGAAAGGGAATTTAATACAAAATTGATATTCATAGGCCAATAAAAATAAATTAGCAATAATGCTACTATAGTTTACTCCCATTCCAATACCTTTAATTTGGGAATATATTTCATTATCAAATTCAATATAATTATTGTATAAATTAAATTGGAGAAAATTAAGAAATTTTTTAATAGGAATATTAAATAGATTAGTTATATTAAATTCTGAAATTAAAAATTTAATTTGTTGTAATAAAGAATCCAATGGTATATTTGTAAATAAATTTTCAAAATCTGCTGTAATTATATTAAAAATTTTGTTATTATTTACATATTTAATAATATCATCATGGTTATTAATGAGCCAATAAAAATCTGGATTGATTTTACTTTTAATGATTTCATGTAATTTGTTAAGAAATAGTTGTAAAATAATATTTGACTGTTTTAATATGGAATTAGTGGTGCTACATATCATCCTGAATTTACCTTTTTTATGCATTTTAGGATTTAGAAATAAATAATTTAAATTTTTATTGATTCTAATTTTCTTATATTTAAGTGTTTTAAATTGTGATTGAAGTTTTGAAAAACTTTTATCTAAATTGTTAAAAAAAATTCTTTAGTTTTAGGAATTTTTAAAAAAACCGATTGATCATTTAATAATTCTTTAATTTTGTGAAAATAAAATGGTTTTCAAATGATAGCCAAATTGTTGTGTGCTTTGTCTATGGTTGTAAAAATGTAATTTTCTTGATATTTAGAAATAATTTTTTTAATTTTGTATAATTTAAAATTTATAGCATTAGTAACTCTGTCATATGAATGATGTTAAATATTATTGATTTTAGATTTTGTTTCCATTCTATCAAATTTTTGTAACATATGTTGTATTTAAAACTGATTTGTAGTATGAAATTGTTTATATCTTTTGTAAATATATTAATTAATTGTTTGTGTGATTTGTTTGTACGAAGTCTATAATTTATATCTAAATTTAAAAAAATTTTTAATTTAATATTTTCTATAAAATCTATATTACCTGTGACAATATGTGAATTCCATTTGTATTCGTCATTAAATAATTTACATTTACAATTAAAACTTAGATTAGAACTAATATTGGTGTTGTAATTACATATATATTTGCGAATTTGTATATTATATTTAAAAATGGGCATTAAGTATATATTTAATGGAAATTTGGATTTAATAAAAGAATTAAGTATTCTACTAATATTAATTTTGTCAAAAATTGTAGAGGAATAATGAAATAATATTAATTCTTTGGATGCTTTATTATTTGTATTATGATGTAATTTATCTAATTTTAAACGAAACTTAATAATATCTATGATTAAATGAAGTAAATGTGTATTTTTAATGTTTTTGAAGTCATAATGTTTCACTAAATATTTTAATTTGGATTTATTTAAAATAAATAAAAAAATTTTAACCAAGGAAATCCTATCCATTTCAGAATTTTCAAAATTATTTTCCAAAGTAATAAAAAATTTGTTAAAATCAATTATATTATTAAAATTAAATTGAGGAAATTTACAATATGCTTTAGTATGTTGTAAATTTAAACTACCTTTTTTGACATTAAACCAATTGTATATACAAATTTTGTCAATATTGTTCATAACATTGATTTGAAAATAATTTTCATTAAGGCCATATGGATAAATAGTATGATATTGTAGCATATAATGAACTTTCTTAATTAATCTTAAATTATCATCTTCGATAATGTCTAAAATTTGAATTAACACTTATTCTTGAAAGTTGTGTTTTTGAAAATGTTTAATTTCAAAAGAGCTATTATAATTGTTTTTTACGAATGATCTGTGATTATTTATATGAAGATGTAATGCAGTTTTCGTTTGTCCAATATATTTCATATTTCAAACTTTACAAATTAAAATATATATAACAAATGATAATTTACATAATGGAATGTTAGATGCGAAATCTTCACTTACGGGACAAGTCTTACATCTTTTGGCGTTTCATTTCATGGAAATAGCTTGTTTTGTGTTTTAAAATAACAGTAAATAAAAATAAAAATAAAAATAAAAAGGAGCAATTCTTATAAATAATGAGTATATAAATTAAAATTAAAAGAATAAATATAAATATAAATACCTTGTAATGTGAAGTAATCGGATATATAAACTTAACAATTAGGCTTATATATATCGAAAGGCCAAACTCGAATGATGCATAATTTCGAGTTTAGCGATGCAAAGATTTCAAATAAATCATTTGCAATTTTGAAATTTAGAAAATTTAGAATATAAGAATAGAATTAACTTACATTACTAAACATATAGCTAAGCCGGACAGCTATCTGAAATTTAAAAAAACCCAATACAAATTTCAGAAAGCTGTTTCTGTGAGATCTGATTTTCTCACTTCATCAGCGGCATCTGGTGTTAAATTTTTGAAACTAAACTAAAATTTAGAAGTAATTATAGCGCATTATTTAAAGAAAATTGCTCCTTTTATTATATATATTCTTTTTATAAGTTTTTTTAAATTTTTTATATTCTTTTTTATTTTCTTTGAAATTATATACTTTTTTAATATACTTTTTGTTTTTTTATATATCTGTTTAAAGAAATACATACTGAGAAAAAATTATTCCTATATAAGTATTATTGTAATATTATCTGTCGATCTCCTTGCAATTTCTTTGCACTCTTCTTCATACATTCTTTTTTTTCTTTCTCTGAAAAAGACTGTTTAGTGATGATCAACAAACAGAAACTTAACGAAATATCATAAACACATTATTTGCGTTTACTTTTGTAATAAAACCGAACAATAAGTTAGGTATCAAACCACGGCACTTAGCTAA
>JAFIDM010082170.1:0-10111 GCA_023159025.1 Thereuonema tuberculata | reverse complement strand
GTACTGGTTACAGTGAGGTAACTCTTCATCATGAATTGTCAGGAAACTTGACTACCAACATGTTCAAATGCGTTCATGTTCTCTGTGAATTTATGAACACTAGAGGCAATCCATATCAAACATCCTGCCAATCACAGCTTCATAATTTTATCAACAACAAATGTGTACCTAGGGAAGATGCTCTCCATCTGTTGAAAGAGAAAGAGCATGGACTAGACGGATATGAACAATTTGGAAATGACCGTTTTGTAAATAAAAACTTCCAAACATTCTGACGTTATCACAAAGGTAAAACTTTCAATAATGGAGAGGAAAACAATAATTCCAACTGTGAAATCAAAGACAACACTAGCTTCCCCAAAATGTAGTATTGCTGCAGCTGATAGAAGTATTCACATAGCTAAAGCAAGAGGAGAAACAATGAAAGATATTTTGCAGTATGATCTGTTGCCAACTAGTATGTTGTTTGATAGTAGTGGCTACACAAGTAAACCTGTAAAGCATGTACTATTGACTGAACTAGAGAAGAAGCTCGGTCAGACGCAATACTGTTTTCAACAGCGTGACGTCAGGGTTACTGCTGTCATAGTTGACTTTTTGTGACAACATAGTCTTACCAATGTTCTATGAGGGGACACAATGGACCCAAATTGTGAGGTCTAAGTGGCAAAACGGCAATTGCCGACCCTTTATTATCCTTATCCTTATCCATAGCTGATTTTATATCACAAATTCGACAACTCAGAAGTAAGGATATGCTGACTTTTAAAAATATATTTGATCAATTGTGGACTAATACAAGTAACTACAAGAGAATTAAACGAGTAGACTTTGTGTTTGACAGCTAGATTGAGCAGTCACTTAAAGAAGGTGAAAGAGAAAGACGGAGAAATGGTGATCCAATCTAACTGATAAAAATCGATCAGGAGACACTTATTCCTATGCAGATGGACAGATTCTGGTATTCAGGCAAAAACAAAGAGATGCTCCAATTGGCTGCTGTTAATAGTTTCACTGAAAAGGCAAACATGACTAATTTCACTACAGTGCTAAGTGGAACCATCACAGGAGATAATGACAGCAGGGATGCATTAATAGTAACGAACAACAAAGTTCAAACTTGCTCGGACCTTCGAACCTTTGTTGAAGAAGCAGATAGCAGAATTATAATCCATCTGTTCCATGCTGTCCAGTCGGGCATAACATGCTTTACAGTGCTATCAAATGACACTGATGTTGTTGTTCTCATCTTTCGATATATATTTGAATTATTCAGAAATAGATTGCAAGAATTGTGGATCAAAGTGGGAGTGGGTGATAAAATGCGCTATGCGCCTCTACATAGACTTGGGAGGCAACTGGGAGCTGCACTCTGCCCAACTTTAATTAAGGCCCACATACTGACAGGTTGTGATATCACATGTAAGATTGGAACAAAAATCATCTGCACTAAAAGCATCGCCAGAAACTTTACTACTTCGATTTGCAGAAGATAATACTCTGTCTGAAGAAACACTTGACAAAGCAGAGGAATACCTTATTCAAGTTTTACATCCATCATCAAAGTGTAAGACATATGATGAACTTCGTTATTCATTATACAAGCACAAACACATATCAGAGTTACCACCCTCATCTTTTTCAATAAGAAATGGACATATCCGAAGATGTTTTTTTGTTTTACGGGAATGCTTTAACCATTCAGATTAAATATGTTTGGAAATCTTATAACATTATAAAGAAAAAAAAATACAGCAAACCTTAATTTAGTATGTATAATTTAAGCAAACGTGCGAGTTACCATTTTAAATGGTTGTAAGTGTAGGATTTTTTTTATTATTGAAATGACCCTTCCTAAAAATGAGAAAATATGGCTGAATCCTCAATCTGGGATAAATTTAAAACTTGGATGGAGGTCAGATCCGATTATAAACCATTCTATAACTATGTATTTCTTTTGAGCAGTTATTTGACCACATTACGCTCGAATACTTTCGACAAAACTTACTAGCAATGTCAACAACAGAAGCATCGTTGGCGCTGAACTTTTTATTCAAAGAAATAACGAAGAATTTTTTCAACTTTCCTTCGATTGTATTTGTTTCAATTCATGAACTGAATGGATAGAAATAAATCTCTTGAAGTTAGGAAGTAAGTGAATATGTTTCTCTTTCATTTAAAATCCGATGCGACGAGAAAAATGGCGACTCTTCGATTTGATTTTCGCTGGCAAGAAGGTGGTTTCTTCTGATTGGCTGCACATAGACTGCTGCAATGTGATTGGCTGGACGGAACGGCGACTTTGCTATGAGTCCGACTCCGCCGTTTGGGAAAATCTACCCAACGTTTGATAACGTATCTACTCACGCTGACGTCAAAGTCTCCGTTCCGACCTGAAAACGTGGCTGTGCGTTTGCCACTTAAAGGGGTGTACGCACTTCCACGTCTCCGTTGTGTTTATGAAAACGTCTTGTTTCCGTCATCGGCAAAATCAGCGCGCACTTTGCCGTTCGCAAGTTCCATCAAGCGGAAACGGAAGTAGACCGAAAGAGGAAGCGGAAATTCTTCTACGTCGTTAAAGGCGGCATTTCAATTGTTCAACATGCAGCATCTCCACGAAGATCAGCGACTTTTCATGACCATGCATTTATTTTGCTTGACCTTGAAACATAAAATCAAAAAGACGATGTGGGTGCGTAAAATATTGCAGAAGAGAGATCAGCTCGGGGAATTTAATTTATTAGTACAGGAGATGCATTGTAATGTAAGTAAACGCTTTAAAAGTTATAATTGACGATCAATTCTAATTTCCATTTCATTATTAAATGAAGAATGAATGCATTAATAAATATCTTTTATTAAAATAAATACGAGAAGGAGAACGACGTGCAAATGGATGGCGATCACAATTGCTA
Organism: Thereuonema tuberculata; assembly: GCA_023159025.1. Lineage (NCBI taxonomy): Eukaryota > Metazoa > Arthropoda > Chilopoda > Scutigeromorpha > Scutigeridae > Thereuonema > Thereuonema tuberculata. The sequence continues at coordinate 7,196 of JAFIDM010082170.1, read as the reverse complement.
ATATTCCTTTTTCCCGGCAAAATTTGTATCAATGCTCTCGGATTGGCTGTTGCTTAACACACACACACTCCGATTGGCTAGCGCTACCTTTGATGTTGATTTACATGCAAAATCTCTTTACAAAGGTGAGATTTTCACATTCTGACGCATAGCATTAATTTATTTCAGTAAAAATATTGTTTATTTTCGAAAAATAATCTCCTCAATGTGATCTTTAATTCATAATAACCTTCGATCCCAACGAAGCGGTAAACAAAATGGCGCCGGCGAACTTGCTTTCGATCTTCAAAATTTATAAGAATACAAAATTTGCAGTGCTCTGTGATTGGATTTTGCTCACACACAAGATCTGATTGGCTGGCCTTACGTCTGAGGAGATGCTTATGTTCGTTGATTTCAAGATATACGTTTGGCCTTAAACTGAGACGTAAAAGCAATTATCTTACATAAACTTAACGATTGACGGAGATAGACGTGGAAGTGCGTACACCCCTTAAGAGCTCTTACGTTCACCGTCCATCTACCACAATCGCTACCGTCCAAACTACAAGACGGACAGACATGAGTCATTCCTTATTGGAACCCTTACGACTTCTATAGATGAGGAAAAAATAGGACCAATATGCGGTCCTTGTGGCCCCACAGGATACACAGAAAATGAAACAAATACGGGGTCGATTTGAAACCAGTTCTTTTTTCGTTTTCTATGTTTTTTTGTTTTGTTTTTTTTTTAAGTCGTAAAGACACAAAGTTTACATTAGTTTGAATTTTTATATCTGAAAATATTTTTGCTTATCCTATTAAAATATCTAATAAAAAAAAATAAAATGACAAAAAACGAAACAAAAAATAAAAAAATGGAGAAACAAAACATTATATATAAAAAATTACACCATAGACAAAATTGACTATTTCTTTTTACTGAAGAATATCTATATTACTGGTATCCTAATTAATTGGAAAGGAAAGAAATGCCTTTTTAATGCTGCATTTCCCAAATGGTGTTTCGCTTTGGGCTTTGGAACTTTAGGCTTCGGTGCAATGAAATTAAGAAAGAATTCGGATTAAAAAAAAGGGAATTAAAAAAACAAAATGGATTCGCAGCCACATTTGAAGCATCTCCGCAATTTACAATTAACATATCCATTGATTAGTATTTTCTTTCCTCGAATGAAAAAAAATAAAGACTGGGTTCAGAGTAGATCTTTTTTTTCAAGATAACCCAGTCGGGTTTCAGCTTTAGATTTTGAAAACCTGATTCTACTTACTTGCGATAGCCAACTGACACGAAAATTTAATAAGGTTTCTGTTTTCAGACGATTTACGCGAAGAATATCCTGAATTATCGACCTTCTAATCAAAATAATGCTGCCATTCACCAGCTCATGTTATGTGAACTGGAGTCTAGAATAAAATAAACCGTAACGAAACTTCCTTCAAGCAGTTACAGAGAAGCGAGAAGTAAACCGAATATAAAAGCATTAGCCACAAAAGAAAAAAAAATCAAATATTTATACTTTGTTGATTATAATGCAAACTGAAATTTTTAGCGAACCAATTGGTAGCTATTGTGATAGCGACCAAAATCGGTAGCTATTGCATTAGTCTTGTCTGTCCGTCCGACCGTCCTTGTTTGTCCACCCCTTACAACTCCCAAACGGAAGATTGGAGCGACAAACGGATTTCACCATCGTCCTCAGAGGCCTAAACACTGTAGGAATGGGGTATTTTCAGGGTATTTTCCTGTTCGAGATATTTGGTGTTGTTGTTTTTGTACTCCCCCCCCACCCAAAAACTCCCGAATGGAAGGTCGGATCGATCAACGGACTTCACCATCGTGTTCAGAGACCCAAACAATTTTCAGGGATCAACGCCCTCCCCCTTCCTCCATTGTTTAAGATATTTGGCATTGTTTTGATTAGATTTCCGCTATCAGCTTAAATGTTAGAAATGCAATCATCTGAGTTCAGCTGTCAGCTGTGGCTTGATGGTTAAGGTTTCCAACTCTATATAGTGAAGGTTGTCGGTTCAATTCTGTGTATCTTACTTTAGTTTATTTTTCTCTCCTTAATCTTTTTTCTCAATGTCCTCTTGGTTCTTTTTTTCTTATTTTCCTAACGTTTTTTTCTTAGTTAATGTACTTCCTGTTTTAATATTATGGGTCGCCCTGAATTTTAGGTTTTAGCACAAAATTATATTCACTTGTTAGTAATATTTTATCGTACTCACTAAATAAAATCCCTGATACCATAATACTTTCACTGAAGATAAGGATTCAACAATGCCGTAGCATTCCTTTTAGGTTGGGTGAGGGATTGGACGAGATAGTTTGTGTAATACAAAATTCACATGTTAATTTATGACGTATGATAATGTAATTTATTAAAGATGAACTTTCTCCTTCCCAATTCTAACATAAAATAAAATAAATTAACATTCAAGGAGTCCGATAAGGAGTTAGAAAAAGTGCTTGGACGAAGTTATGGAGTAGTTAAGAAATAAAGTGAATTTTGTAATTTATGTGGTTATTGCGAAGATTTATCGTAGATTAATTTTACAACTAATTTAATTTTTAACTACGTGGCCCGTAATCTTGAACATAAAGGTTCTACGTGAAACATAGGTGTATCCATATGTAAGAAAACACATTCACAGCTAAATGATTGGGAACAAGAACGTGTTGTAATACTGCAGGGGCTACAGGATAAACAGTGTGGATGGGACCTTCAATGATGCAGGAATTACTGGACATGTACGTTACAAAAACAGGAATTATCATGCTACCATAACATCCTATTAAAGATGCTATTCCTATTTATAAGATGTTATTGGTGGATCTTACTATATCAATACTACACAATCATGCAACCAAAAACTCCTTAATAATAATATAAGGGAAGGTGTTAACCTTTGACCAGTTTTCACTAAATGAATTTTCCAGTTTTTGTACACAAGTCAATCTTTACCTGAATGGATACATGTGATCTTCACGCATCTTGCCATCAACTGCATGTGTTTTATATATTATATTTTGAGTATAAGTATTTTATTTTTATTTTACAAAAAAACTATGCCTTGTGGTCAAAGGTACAACTACGTGTTGTACCTTTGACCGGAGGGTATTGTACCTTTGATCAGGTGGTTGTAGAAACTGACAGTTAGATACGAGTTATTTCAAATAACTTAAATTTAATTAGTAAGTTTAATTCCTTTTCCAATGCATGGCATTCATCTGAAAGTTCGAAAACACTTTCCCCTGATGAATATTCAACATCAGACTCAAAGTCGTGAACAAACAATCGATTGTTTACTTTCTTTGAATAACATTAAGAATCTTCGAAGCAACATTAAAAAAAATGCAAAAAAAAAGTTAAAAATCTCATTATTTGGCGGTTTTTTTCTTATAACTCGAAAACTATCAACTTTTCGTAAATAACCTTCTGATTCAAAATGAAAGTACATAAAATTTCCTACAAGTTTCACCAATTAGGTTTTTTTTCTCCGACGAACCATTTGGGCTCAAGCCCTAGTTGAAAATTGGCGTAGTTTGTCTCTCCGCAAAAACCCGCGTTGTCCACTCAATTAGTGAATTCCTTCAAGTTCTCTGCACATATCTTATTAGGATCGTATATATCGTTAGACCGTATTAGGTTCAGGTACAGGTCATTTTTACAATGTTCAAGTTATTTAATCAGGTCCGAAATTGTTTATCAGTGTATCAGGAAAAACAGTTATTAAAAAAGAAAGACTTGAAAAGAAGGTCTCTTTAAAAAAATGTAAAATTTAATGGCAACTTTGAATTTAAATCATCTGAGACTTTTACAATAAATTAAAAAAGAAATATTGACTTATCTTAAAAAGTAATAAGCTTGTTATAAAAAAAATATTCTTCAGAAAAGTCAAATATTGAATATGACTCAAAATTATTTGTTTAATCCATTTGGAAAAAATTAAAAGAAGAAATAATTTAAAATGATGAAAGTCTTTAAAACAGCTCAATCTGTCTTAGGAAAGAAATATACTCCGAAAGGAGATTAATATTAAGAGACAGAATCTCTTATTCAATCATTATCATCTGCAACTCGTAATTATACCATTCAACCTTAATATTTAAAGGAAAATTATTCTCGCCAATTTGTTTACAAGATGAAATTTCCTCAAAAAGAAATACATAAGTGCTACATTTTTATCTTTTGAATATATAGAATATAAAATAATAAAAATAACAACAAACGATAACTATCAAATTACTTTTGGTATTTATCTAGATTTATTATTTATTATTTTCCTTCTGATTTTTGTAATTTTATTAAAACAAAGCAATCTTGAATAAATGTTAAAAAATCGAGGATTGTCATTTTTGTTTTTAAAAGTTTTATTTTTCCTGAAATTATTGGAGTGTTATATTTATTTTCTACAATTTAATAATAAATTTTGTATTTTATTGATACAGATAGATATTTTCTTCATTTATAAGATTATTTTTGTCTAATGTCAATTAAAACTTCAGAAGTAAATAAAATTTACCATGACGAAAGGGGCCGTCCATTAATTATGGGAGGTGTTTTTTAAAAAATTTGGACCCCCCCTTTGGTGAGATTTGTTGAGATGTGGTGGGACCCCCCCCTCCCCCACACGTGAGATTTCAAAAAGTCAAAAAAATCAAAAAATTTTAAAAAATCAATATTACAAAATCTTGTAATCCATTATAATACGTATATTCTCTGAATGAAAAAGTTGACATGAGATTTTCGTTGACCCCACCTCCCCTGCCCCTTCGTGAGATTTGGTGAGATTTTGCCGGATCCCCTCCTCGTCTGTTGATGCCAACCAGATCGCCAAAAAATCGCCATTCGGACAAGTGGCCCAATCCCGGGATCGAGAATGCTTTTAGGTAAAGCTTTCGCGAATCTGAGCCAAACACCAAGGGTATATTCTGCTGATGATTCCTAATAAGGATGAAACAGCTGTTCAGAATTCCCGTTGATGTTGGCTCAATGTGCGAAGGCATATTTATTGTCCGGTTTTGCGATTTCTCTCTCCATTTATAAATAATTACGGACGTTTAACTTGCTTTCAATAAAACAAAATTAATTAGATGAAATGAAAAAAGAAAAATAAATAAATACATTGAAAGAAGAAAGTGTAATGAAAGGGTGAAATCATGGAAAGGCACTGTTCTCTTCCGTATCTATCACTTCCTTCTTCTGGTTAATCCCATATTTAATAATGGATGGATTTATTGATACAATCATTCTACGCATGGGCTGAAGAGAAAATGAAGAGAAAACCACTGCATTTCCTTCGGAAATCGGGAACACAAAAATCCAGTACGAGAGTTTATCTATTCCTGAATTTATGCAGTGGTGATGAGTTGAATTATATTGGAAAGTAAGGTAGTCAGAATTTCTGCTATTTATGATCCTACGATGCGCAGCAAGCCGGTCAGTTAACACCCTGCTGGTCCCACAGATCATTATCACACTTAATGGCGTAGACGACACCCTTGACATATACATTAAACTCTTTATTGAAACATGTAAGAAATCAATGAATTGAACAGGAAACCAGAGAAGTGACTGTGATATAGTGATAATGAAAGGCAATAGAGATATATAGTTGATTCTTCTTAAGCTTATTCCAATCATCATTATTATAACAACCCGCAATGACCCTCTTTATTAAGTGTCAATAAAGGAAAGTCTCAGGGAAATCATTTTATTGGAGTAGTTGATAAATGTATAGTCAAATTAAAGATTATGAAGACAAATTAAAGGCTCCATTTCTATACATTGTGATTATATTGACCTTGAAGCAGAGGGAAGGTATAGGATGTGCCTATCTCACACGTCAGTTTATGCAAAACATCTTCAGGAATTCCCCACGGCATCCTCCACTTCATTTGATCTTGGGTTATTCCATGTCAAGTCATCCAGGCCATGTCACCCACTACCTAGTTGAGAACTGAGATTTTGTGTACTGCTATTATACTTAATTTCATGAACTTTTGCCAATTTTTATTGCTTTATATACATTCTGTTGGTAATAATAGCAGAAAGTTTGATGCAATTTTGTACTTCAAAGCGAATTGTGAAAATTTGAAAATTGGCTGTAGTTTTTAAATGGAAACAAGTAGGATGACAATTTTTTCCCTGAATATGCGTTGTGACATGTAGTTTATAAAAACATGAAAGAATTGGCCATATAAATTTTTTTTTAATTGTTTTATAATTTTTTTTGTTTTTTTTTTGGTTAATTTAAAAAAAAAATTTGGACACTTGCTCTACTCTGAAAATCCTTGAAAAAATTAGGAAGTGATTTACAAATAGTAAAGTTTTGTCACAAAAAAAATCATTTTGTAGAAATGAATTGTTCTTACCAAAAAAAAATCGTGAAAGAATTGGCCAAAAATTTTTGTAGTTTAATGTTTTTTTGGTTAAATTTCTAAAAAAAATTTGGATACTTGCCCCCATCTGAAAATCCTTGAAAAAATTAGAAAGTGATTTACAAATAGTAAAGTTTCATCACAAAAAAAATCAGTTTTGAGAAATGAATTGTTCTTACCAAAAACAAATCGTGAAAGAATTGGCCATATAAAATTTTGTAGATTAATTTTTTTTTGGTTAAATTTCTAAAAAAAAATTTGGACACTTGCCCCCATCTGAAAATCATTGAAAAAATTACAAAGTGATTTACTAATAGTAAAGTTTCCTCACAAAAAAAAATCAGTTTTGAGAAATGAATGGTACTCTCAAAAAAAAAAATTGTGAAAGAATTGGCCAAATAAAATTTTGTAGTTTAATGTTTTTTTTGGTAAATTTCTAAAAAAAAATTTGGACACTTGCCCCCATCTGAAAATCCTTGAAAAATTTACAAAGTGATTTACAAATAGTAAAGTTTCCTCACAAAAAAAATCAGTTTTGAGAAATGAATGGTACTTTCAAAAAAAAAAATTGTGAAAGAATTGGCCAAATAAAATTTTGTTAATTAATTTTTTTTGTAAAATTAAAAAAAAAAATTTGGACACTTGCCCTCCCCTCTGAAAATCATTGAAAAAAATTAGAAACTGATCTGCAAATAGTAAATTTGCTTCACAAAAAAAAATCAATTTTGAGAAATGAATGGTACTCACAAAAAAAAAGTTCATCTTGAATTTTGAAAACATTTTCATTCAGCCATTAACATTCCCAAAATAT